>CACTHL010000780.1:0-209474 GCA_902712375.1 Dioscorea dumetorum
TAAATCTCTCACAATGATTTATATCACACGTCTTTTTTTTTCTCTATATGCTTGATATAAAAGCAACATGGTCACGTTTCTCGCATTTTTTAAGTATTTATATCCACGAAAAAGTAAACTCTAATTTTTTTTTTTTTTTTTGTTATCAACAAATAAGGCAAACATATATATACTCAGGGACGTGCAGAAAAAAACAATAACAGTTTGTATATATGTATGAGATCACTCGGCCATATAAATGGTCGCATTGATTGTGTGAGCTCACCAATGAGTTCATAGGATAATTAAATAAATTAATATCAAGTGAATTATTAGTCTAAAGTTTTAAGTTTGAATTTTTAACACATACATAGCACCAAGGAGATGAGGAAAATTTTTACTGAACAAAGTTATGGTACACATAATTAATGGGAGCAATAGGAGCAGATTTCATTAGAAGCAAGAGGCCTACACTTTGTGACATACATGGGATCCTCACACTTTGTGTGTGAATAGATACTTGTTTAAATCAAGCATGGATGTTTTAATTTCATATATATTTAAGTTAATTAAGCAACACATCAACATTATATTCTCATAAAAAGAAAAAAAAAAAAAAAAGAAAGGAAATGACCCGTAAGCCCTTGTACATGTTGCATATGACAGCATGGAATTTTGGTAAAAAAAAAACAACAACAACTGTTTTTTCAATCCCTGCAAATTTATTTAAGAAATATATTAAAATACATTTTTGCCTTTGCCTTCTCCCTTGCTTCCTTCACCATTGAACTACCCTGATGGCTAGGCAAGTTTGCCCTAGTCCCAAGGAGAAAAGCCCACTGGTTTAAACTAAGCATCTAAATCTAATATCCATATATATATATATATATATATAGGGATAAGTTGATATTTCCAAATATATCCAAATTTCTCATGGACAACCGAGCTCACCGACCTTTGCAAGCTCTAGGGCCGCTGAAGAAAGAAAAATAAATAAATAAAAGTAGAAAGGTAATTTTTTTTTAAATAAGAAAGGGATGACTCATTTAGTTTTTTTGGAAAGAATAAGGATTAAATGGACATGGAAAATTGAAAGGGACCAAAAAGTCCTTTTGAAATTTGGTAGGGACACTAATCACTTTTTGCTCTCTCACATAGGGGGTTTGCTTTAGAGAGAACTAGATATTTAACTTTAAAGCCCATGTAATGTGAGGGAATAAATATTTATTGAGCTTGCTCTACGTATGTACATGTTCCTAATTTTTTTTGAAATAAAAACCACTTAAGGAAATGGCACATGGTTATAGAATTTGCTCCACATGTGTGTATGTGAGTGATTTTTCTTAGATAAAAGTCCACATAAAATGAGAGCACTAAATGGTTATTGAATTTATTGCATGTATATATATGTCTCTGATTTTCTTTAAATGAAACATTAGTCACTTATTTGTTAAAAAAAAAAAAAAATTGGCAAGTACTGGATGTTAAAAAAAATTACACAATAAAATACCATTTATTTGTTTATAAGCATACACAAAACCACACGTCTTGATCTATATATATATATAATTTTTTTTTTTTTTTCATTTATGAACTTGAAGAATATTATTATTTCTTGATTAATTATTATTATTATTATTACAATTTTTTTTAATTTTCTCCCTTGTGTTAAAGGAATATGTGGTCCAAAATATGAAATTTTGGGTTTTTTCGTATCTGATTTAGAGAAAAATAACATGATAAATGTGACGTGGCAAGTAGCAACCTATGGCCATTGCACACCAAGAATATTTTCTTGTAATAACTTTCATGATATTTTTATTTTTCTAATTTTTATTTTTCCCATCATCAAATGATATGTTTATGAAAACTTATATCAGCGGTCAACAGCAGCAGTTGGCCACCGTTGAGAGACAGACACTAAAAACAAATCATGAAATATCTAAAATAAAAAATAAAAAAACTTTTAAATAATTAGAATTATTAGAAATTCGAAATTATATAAAAGATTCAAAATCTAATGTAATTCGTTTTAAAATGATATTCATTCCAATCCTTCGAACTATTAAAAAAATAAATACATTATGAAAAAAATAATAGTATAATTTGAGGGTTTTTTCTGATATTATACAAGAAAGTGGGCTTTGGTGTTTTTTTTTTTTTTTGCTTTTTTTACTTATTTTATTATTTTTTTAATGAATGTAATTTATCCAAATTTTTTTAAAAGAATATTCTACATAAAACCCGTTACTGAATAAGTTAATTGAGATTTTTTTTATCCAATTTAAAGTTTTAAGAAACCCAAATAAAAGTTGACTACCATGAGCTATTACACTAACCAAAATCATATATGAAAAACTTTATAATATGGCAAATTAGCATCGCATATTTTGGGTTTTGTGTGAGATTAGAAAAAAATAATTTTTTAATTATAGTGTTATAAACCTAAAATTTTTGTGATCATAAATATAAACTAAAATTAATTTTTTAAATTATAATATTATACACCGTACTGTAATTTAATTCACAGCTAGTGTGTTTTATGAATTTTGTGTATAAAAAAAAAAAAAACAAATTTTTTCACAACAACTGATAAACCTAAAATTTTTGTGACTTATAATTTACCCTATCCCTCCGCTCAATTTCTATTAAGCAAGAATAAAGAACCAAACCGAACGCATTAGTATTTCAATCGGTTCTTATTAGTCTCTATTTATTATACCACCAAATTTTATTTGGGAAAAATAAATAAAAAAAACTACAAAGGTTTGGAATCTTTGGATAAACTCAAGAATGTAGAATATACTCCCCAATATTTGTTATTAAAGCACAAAATATAGTATTTCCCTATAGTTTGGAATTTTTGCCCAATAAACAAACAGCGTGTGGTGGTACACTCCGTATCGGGTTTTAAATCTCACCAGATGAATCAAAATCCAACATGAAATTTAAAAAATTATACAATACTCCGATTAAAAGACACTGAAATAAAAATATTGATTTAGAAATAACTATTTAATAAAGCCCAAAGTTTTGTTTATTTCTTAGAAACCAATCAAACTTAGAACAAAAAAAGGGGGAAAAAAAGCTTAGAACAAAAAAGGAAATGATACTTGAAACTCTTCAGTTTCAAGCTGTGAAATTACTTGGATTTATTCTCAATATTTCACGATATTTTTAGTGTTTTTGTTTTTATCCCCAAATTGAAATCACGGAAACAACAAACAAAATAAAAAAACAACGGATCAAAAGATTACAAAAATCAGAAACAAAAATAAATCAAAAATCATGAAGAAGACGAGGATGAAGAGGATGAGGAGAGAGAAGAAGAGGATGAGTTTCTGGACCTCTTCTTGGCCTCGCTGTACAAGACGACGCCCATGATGGTGATTCCGAAGCCGGTCATTCCCATCACCGTCACCGGATTCCTGAAGATCAGGACGGAGACGACGGCGGCAACGGCGGCCTTGGCGTTGCCGAGGACTTGGAGAGTGAGTGCGCTGGTGTGCTTGGTTACCAGGAAGTTGGTGAGGTTGACGAGATACGCCACGGTGGCGTTGCCAAGAAGAAGGAGGCCTAAGCGGGGATCGTCGCGTACCTTGTTGACGGTGAGGCCGGCGATGTCGCCTTCCATCCAGACGGTGATGGGGAGAAGCATGGCGGCGGCCATGGGAGCCATGTACATCAAGAGATTCATAGAATTAAGCTTCTCGGCCTCGGAGGTGAGGAGAATGCCCTGGACGACGGATTTGAGCGCGCGGGCGGCGGTGGAGCCGAGGCAAACGAGGAAACCGAAGGCGTGAAAGAGGGGTTCGCTGTTGCTTGCGACGACGATGCCGAGGACGACGGGAAGAAGAGAGAGGTACACGCCGGCAGATTCGCGGCGGCAGGTGATGAGGAGAGCGAACACGGCGGTGAAGAACGGCGTAGTGGCGCCGATCGCCTGGTTGAACGAGACCGGGAGGTAGCGGAGCGACGTGTTGCCACAGACGACGGAGAAGCAGAAGATGGCGGAGAGGAGGGCGATCTTCAAGATCTGGCGCCGGGACGAGAGGGGCTGGGGCGGGACGATGCGGAACCAGTGGACGAACACCGTGCTGTAGATCGCGCAGGCGATCATATGGAGCATCGTCAAGAAGATAGGGTACCGATAGCCATGGATGCTGAGAAGGTACTTGTTAAGAAGGAGGACGCCGATGTTGGAGAAGTACCAGGATGCGATAATGGCGGCGGTGGTCAGGGTCGTGGAAGAGGAGATCGTCGTCGTCGGGATCACTAGCGAGAGGAATGAGGTCTTCGACGACGGCCGTGCATCACCGGGTGGCGTCGCCGGGATGTCAATTATCGGATCCAGGCGAGGGTTGCTGCCCCGGCGAGTAGCCCAGGTGCCCTCCACCATTTCTGCCGCCTCCGCCCCAACAACGTCGCCGGAGACGAGATCGAGCTCGGAGGAGATGAGATAATCGAGGGTTACTACGATTTTAATGGATGAGAAATGGAGATCTGATCGGACGGTGAAGAATGGGGTCGGTGGAGTTGGGCCGTTAGATTTTGAGATAAATAATGAATTATTTGAATTTAAAAAAGGGGGAAAAAATGGAAGGGTGTCGGCGAGGTAGTGTGTAGCGTTGACAGCGAGCGGAAGAGGTCCCAGATTCGAATGGACGGACGTCTGCGTTCCTTCACTGTAAGTGCTTGACTTCTCTTGTTTTTTTTTGGGACTTTTTTGCAAATTTTTAAAATTCGAGTAACTATTTTATTTGTTTAGATAATTTGTTTGGATAAATATTATTATTTTTTATTTTTAAAAATAAAAAAAAAAAACAAATATGAAATTAACATTGGAGATAATAACTTGAGGTTCAAGAAATAAAAATGTTATTTTACTCTGGTTTTTTTTTGGGAATTTTTTTATTTTTTTTATTTTTTGTATTTATGGAATATTATAATTGTTTAAAATGTAAATAACTATTTATTATTGACAAAGTAGCTTGCATTTCCCCTTTGGGAAGTAATGTTTGCGTTTTTTATAGCATTAACAAATACTTAGTATTTGTTCCCATTATTATGATATAACACGTATGCACAAGGACTGACATGTAGTTTAACAAAATGAGAGGAAACTTAAACAAAATTAAATAAGTAATTAATAATAAATAAAAGTAAGTAATCCTAAGAAAACTTTCAAATGAGAATTGGTTTTTTTTTTTTTTAATTTCGCAGCGAATAATATAATACAATTCAAAATTGCACACATACTAATGATGAATAATTTGGTCTCAAATATAAAGACCAAGAGATTTTGTTCTACTAATGTATCATATTTTCAAACTGAGTAACATTAAATTTTGATAAATCACAAGAATCACTTATTTATTTATTTATTTATTATGTTGAAGAAGGAAAATGTTCATATCTAAATTATTATGAGCCAGAGGATTAACTATCACATTTTCTCTTCAACTATTATCTCTGAGGTATTTAAATATTTTGATTATAATCTCAAATTATCACACTAATCTCCGAATTTAATGTTAACTCAATGTAACACCACTCCTAAAGTTCAAAAACTTAACTTTTTTTTTTTTGCCACGTCACCAACCTATATTAAAGGCTGAAATCACGGACAAGTTTGTACATTCAAAAAGAGTGATATACGAAATAATTTAAAAAAAACTAAAATAACGAATTTTATAATAATTTAAGAATATTAGCTGCCATTTAAGGTCTTTTAATATGAGATAAGTTTTATAATAAAAAATGGCAAATAAACATCGAATGGGAATGGATGCGAGACATGGATCCAAAGAGAGTGACGCAAGGACGTGTAGGAACTTATTCCAATCAAATCTGGTCCCTGTTGTGGGGCCCACATTTCACATCTTTTAATACTCAATTCGGTCTTCCATATCTATTATTATTATTATTATTATTATTATTATTATTATTATTATTTAATAAAGCAATAAATAATTATGATTAAAAAAATTAAAAACCTACCAATAGAAAGCAAAATTATTTATTTGCCATCAGAAGTTGGCTCAAGTATAGGCCTTACTATACAAACATAGAGGAGTGTGAATATTGTGGCTTTATGGGATCTATGCATATTTGGACTTTGAGCCAATCTCAGTTTATGTTCACAGTTTTTAAACATATATTTTTATTTTATAAATTTAAATTTTTATCACTTACAAAACATTATCAAAGGGGATCCAAGTGTTAATTGAACTAAAAATTATTAAAAAAAATGTAGAGCACAATGTAAGTTCAACAAACATTTATATTATCATTTTATACGGTTTTGAAGTTGGAGCCGGTGATATAAACCATAAATAACTCTTTATTTATCTAACTTTAAAAAGTTTTATTTATTTCCATAAACCAGTATAATTATGGATACTTACACAAATAAAAATAAAAAAAAATCAATTTAAAAATGTTTGTTAAATTAGGAGTTAGCATACTTTTTATCAATTTAAAAATGTTTCCATAAACCAGTATACTTTTTTTTCACAATTATTTTATCATGATCTTTCACATAGTTTTTAAATTAGGAGTTAGCATGGATTTACTAACAAATGCCAAGTCCTCTGTGACATTTGAGTTATCACATCAATTTCCCATTTCCTATATGAATACATTAATTAATTTGGTTGTAAGATGACATTTGTTTGTATTTCATGTGGTGAAATAGAAGGATGACAAGTGAGACATAGCAATCATATTGATTGCAAGGGTGTCCAAATAACTTGTTTATTAAAAAACAAAAAGTGAAATAAAACAAAAGATCTTCTTGTGTCAAGCTAAATGAAGAAAATAAAACATAAGTGAATGAAGATACCAAATAATAATAGAATAAATAATTATGCATTCATAGAGATCTTCATTTAAATAATCATGATTTTTTATATCTAATTTTGCTAAATAATTATATTATTTAAAGACAATATCACCTCTCATAAGATTGTTATGAGACAGATAAGTACAATAGAGATTTCTTAATTTTGGTCATACATCACATATGGTATCTAGTGATCAATGAATAAACTACACTGTTAGGGACCGTTTGTTTTACCGAAATGGACACCGAAGTGGCGGAGGTGACCACTTCCAGCCCACTTCGGTGTGTTTGTTTCACTGATTTGGACCCGGAAGTGATGATGTGACAATTTCTGAGTTCGGCCATTTCGGTATCTGACTTCAGCTGGAAAAATCCCGAAGTCACGACTTCAGCCTCCCACTTTGAATTATTTTTCAATGATAAATAAAATAATTGTTACCATGGTAATGAAATAATTAAGCATAATATATTAACCGATTTAATTTAATTTAATAGCATGGTATTAAATTAATTATGTTGTGCGCAAAGTTTTTAATTTAATAAATAAATTATTTATTACCATCATAATAAAGTAATTAAATCATTTAATTAAATCACATGATGTAATTAAACAAGTGTAAAAAGCATGAAAGGGTAATTTTACCCCTCATTGAAAAGTAATGAAGTGGGATTTTTCAGATACCTACTTCAACCATCCAAACATAGGAAGTGGTCTCCGAAGTCCAGTTTTCAGTTTGAACCAAACACACTGAAGTGAATAATTCCAGCTGAACTGTTCACTTCCACCGAAGTGCCACTTCTAGACTTCCACCATTTTAACAATTTACTTCCGAACCAAACGGCCCCTTACAGTATTCTCATAGTATTTATATAGTGCTTCAATAGTACTACCGATTCAAGGCTCCCAAAGTATTATTAGATTTCTTCAAATATACCTTAGTGATTATTTTTTGCCTTAATCTATGAAAGTCTAAATCAAGAAATAAACACTATCAATTATGGCATATACTCTAGAAGGCCTTCAATTGACCACATGCACTGGTGCTCTAAGAATAGTGGCCAACTAGCTGATTGCTCTCCTTAATTGGAACAAAATATAAATAAACCTCATAAACCACAGATACAACCAACCAAAGAGGAGATTTCCACATTCACATCATCACCTCAATTTGCACAACCGACATTAGAAGATTATATGGTCACACGAGCATCACTACAAATGAGATGAACGGCAATGGTGGCCGGAGAATGAACATACGTCTATGAGCCCAATAACTTTATAATCGAAGGAATGACAATGCCGGCCATATAATTAGTATCATTGCTCCTCACAGTTACTTTCAAGCTTCTGCTATTCAGGTGTCCATAGGCATTGTTCATTTAAATAGCTGAAGAGAAAAGGCTATTCTTCTTCTTCTCCTTCATTTAAATTAGGCGGTGCTTGTGCGCCAAACTCTCCTACATCGTCCTTTGGTTCATTATTCTGTGGTGCTAGTGGATCATCTTCTTGGGCATTAATAGGAAAAGGCTCAAAAATGTTGCAGGGTTTGATGATGCTTTGGCGAAGATTTCTGGGTAAAAATGACTGAGGTTACTTGCTCACATCCTTTAATAAGTGCGTTCGAGGGAAATAATTCACACATGATAGAGATAGAGATATCATTTTTTAAAAAGAATTTGTATATTTGGCTGAGGTAGTGTAATGATAATGATAGATTAGTGATCGGCTTTTTGGGAAAGGCCATTATCCTATTTGAGGCCTAATGAGGAAGTTATGGGGACGCTGCCTTTTTGAAGCCAAAAGCTATAGAGCACAAACCAAACATAAACATTTTATTGACACATTTGAGATGATAACTTAGTGACCATGGGAGAAAATCTTTAAAATTTTCAAATCATTACTCGTTCCACATTGTTTGATTTTTTTTTTTTTTATAAGAAAAAATCATTCCACTTTAAAAAAATTTACTACATAAGTATCAAATATATGGCCCGTTTTCAAGAAAAGCCCAACGAAGTAACAAACATGTGGTTCAAATGACTTGGCCCACAAGATATACGGTCCCGGTTAATTACTTTGACAAATAAATATTTTGTATTTCTAGTTGTTGTATTTTTTATATTTATAATTGTAAGTCAAGATACCAAATATCCTGATATTCTTAATTATTATAGGCCTAAGGAATTAGGGATGTCAATAACCAGTCCGGGTCTGCCGGCTCGGTTTTGTCTGACATGGAATAAACCAAGTTTGAACAGAAGTTTTGTTCATATGGGCCGGGTTCAGATATAATCCGGTTGTTCGGATTTAAATCAAAACCGGGTCTGGCCCAAAAAATTCAAATAACCTGGCTATTATATTTTTAAAATATTGATACACATAATATTAAGCTCAGTTATCTAAACCCAAATTTTTTTGATGGGAATTAATTGAAAGATTATATTATGATTTAAAAATTGAAGCTTGCATCGTGATTAGTGCATCAGTGTGTCACGTGTGTGCAGTGTGCCGCTTTTTTTATTTAATACTTATTAAACTTTGTACTGTTGTATAAAACAATTTGGATTGTTGGAAAAAAAATTTTCCTTGTGTTTGAAATGAATTAAATTGTTTTTATATAGTTTATTAGTTGAATTAACTTTAAATGTATATTACATGATTTAAATAAAATCCGGACATTTAAGCAATTTGATTTTGAGAAAAACCGGATCCGGACAAATCATATTTTTCCGGATTTAAAATCAAGCCGAATCCGAATATCTAATTTAGTTACTTATAAAAATAGTTATCCGGATCTGATTTTGTCCGGACCGGGAATTTTACCACCTTTATAAAGAATTGACTATCACATGATCTTTAGAATCAATTGATAACACAAATTATACAAAAGTTGACTCCTCTTTTGTTCACGGATTGGGATTGAATGTTAGAATTTATGTTACAAGTCCAAATCAGCATCTGATCACTCATTACTACCACTTTATTTAGGGGGACTTAAACTTGGGATATTTTTTAATTTCTCACACTGAAACTTTTCACAATGCAGCCAACGCCACTGTGTTATGAACTCTTTGGCGCATTGTATTCATTTTAAAAATAACAATATAGTTTATAAATAAATTAAAATTATACCTGACTAATATGAACCCAAAAAAATACGGATGCTATTTTGAACATGAGACTCAAACTCCTGCTACTCAATCTAGAAATTCCTGATTATTATCCCTTCAACAATTATATCTCAAAGTAATTAAATATTTCTGAATTTAATTTTAATTCAAAGTGAAATCATAACTAAAGTCTTTGCTATGTCACTACTTGAATTAGCAGTTATAAATGGTAATACATAATATTAATTTTTATGGCCATCTTAACTGTCAAAACATAACATTACTAGTCCAGATGGTAATTTGGTGAGTATTAGAGAAAATGATTATTTTTAAATCGGTTAATTTTTTTTTTTTTTTTTTGTGAACAAAAAATTAAATCCGAACTCTTTCCAAATTGCTTAAAATTGGCCCAGTTTCAAGAAAAGCCCAACGAGGAAACCATCATCTACTTCAAATTACTAGTACACCGAAAATGATTTGTATGTTCACATGTGAGGACCAAAGGGCTTTGCGTCCAGCAGCGATATTGGCCGCACCGTGTAAAGTTTAGTTTGGGGGACTTTTATTATCTGAGTTCGAAACACTCCGAACAAAATAATGCCAAGAAACTCTGGTTATAGGTACAGATTTGCAACCCAAGTCCTTATGCAGACTGGGTGAAAGAGCATAACCATACTGTTATTGCCTCTATGTTGTCAAAATAAAAAAAAAATAAAAATATAGAAATATCTTGTATTAGAGTGGTTTTATTTTGATATTTGCAAGCCAAGACACCAAATCTCATTCTAAAGTTTCATTATTTAAAAATAAAAAAAAAATCACAAATTAAACACTTCAACTATTGATCCCAAGTGCTTGATCCAAGTGTATCCATTCTAAAGTTTTTGTTGTAATATATTTGATATTTTCCTTAATAAAATGTAAAATATATGATGTATATAGTTTTCTAAAACATTATTGTTAATGATTTTTTCATTAATGAATTATTAAACAATTCAACCATAAAAGAAAAGACAATCATATAAAACACTACCTTAGTATAGGATATATCAGCACATCTACAATATAATAGTTGGTACTTTATTCTCCTCCATATTTAAAAGATTTGAGGTTCAAAATCCTACTAAATTCACTTGTCAAAATACTTTTAAAAACTTGAATAATAAATACACCAAGATTGAGTATTATGAAAGAATTAATCCTAAAAAAAAAATGTTTATTAAACAATTAAAGTTATTTCAATATATATATATATATATATATATATATATATATATAATTTATTTATTTATTTATTTGTTAGGTTTGGGCTGTGCTTCGAGTTGGCTACGATGATGGCCCAAAACTCAAAAGAAGAACACCCAAAGAGAAAACTCACATAGTTTCTATTAAGAGAAAATTATGAAAATTAACAAAAAATATTGAAAAAGAGAACAGAATGTCATTGTTTTTTCATTTATAATAGTTTACTAAGTTAATAAATAAAGAAAAAAAAATAGTTATTCAAATTCATAGCATGACTAAATACATCTCGTTTTTTTTACATCTCTCTTTTGTTTAATTTCGTGCTTCATGTAGTGAGTCTCAATCTGATCATGGCTTCTTCGTTACGCATTGAGCATAAAATGCTACATAAGATAACAAAAAAATTACAAAATTAAACAACCAAAAAAAAAAAAAAAAAAAGGTTGAAACACGCAAGTGGATCTCGAATTATGTTAGATATCCTAATAGACATACGGAATTTACGGATTAGGGTTCGATCGAGAGTTCTAAAATAGGGTTTGTGAATGGTTTCATCCCACACACTTGACATGAAAGGTTTAACAGAGAGGATCATTGTTTTTAATGGATTTATGGAATTATTTTATGTGAAATGATGAAAATGCCTTCACAAAGAGATCGAAATGAAGTTTTTGAAAATGAGAGAGCTACAAAGTAAGCTAAACAGACAGACAATAACAGCTCAAAATTCAAAACCCATAGATTCTACGGCATTCATTAACCAGTTAGAGATAACCATTCCTTTGAAGTATAAAGACAACTATGGGTTCCTTCTTCCGTTGGTTGCCAACAAGTCTGTAGTAATGTTGTCTTTTCTGTCGATCACCTCCGGCTCCAACGCCGGGCAACAACTCAGTAAATTCTCATCCAATCTCCATGTGATATGTCCATCGGTTTTGTGAAGGCATGTATGCCACCAAATCAGCACAATCCGCGTGTATGCTTTATCAATCAGCATATTGCGGCTTTTGCATTGCTCTAACACCAATTCCATACCATATGCTTCATTGAACTTGCAAAAACAACTGATTTATAATTAGCTATCACTAAGAAACCAAGACCACTCCTTCCATCATGAGTCCACGATGCCATTAGAAAAAACCTAAAAAAAGATACAAGGTGTGGAGCAGACAACTCATTGAAATCAGCCAAACTGCAAAGTTTATTTTTATAAATTTCCCTTCTATTAATTGGTTGGTTGTTTTTGCTGAATTTTTCCAAATATTGTTTTTATTGTCCGTCCTTAATTACCAAATAAAAAGAATAATTAATTTAACACTGTTTAAGATGATCAAATTATCCACATTTGCAATAAGATTCTAAAAAAAATGCAGCAACAGAGCATGATATCTAGTGACAAGACACTGCCACCAAAGTAGCCACTCACAATTCATCCACAATAACTCTTTTTCTTTCCTCTTTATTACACAAAAACACACACACACCTTTTGTGTCACGGATTCTTTCATGCCTTCAATCAATCTTCTTTATTCTACCTATTTTAGACTATATATATTATTTATTTATTTATTAATAAATAAATAAATAAATAAATAAATTATTTTAATAAAATATCATAAACACATATGCGTGAAGCGCAAATTTAATAAATATTTATACTCTCATTTTATTTAAATTTTAAAATTTTATCTCAGATTTTTTAAAAATAAATACTTTACACAAAAAAACTCAACATCTATAAACTAAAAAACTTTCAGTAAAAAAATAAGCAAAAAAAAAATAATGTATTAAATAATTAAGCTGTTTTTATCTATCGGTACCAAGTCTCATACATTGAACAGAGATAATGAATATTTTCACATGCGAGGATGTTTAATATATTTAAAAAGCACTCAAAATCTCTTATTTGTTAAAAGAAAATTATAAAATTATAAAATTATTATTATTATTATTATTATTATTATTATTATTATTATTATTATATGAGTCCAAGGCCAAGTGAATGGAATGTTCGGTGTTGCAGGACTTGGTCGGTGGTGCATTGCCCAAAGCTCTTCTTCTATTTTTTTTTTGCCCTTTTGTTTCTTGTGTTGTAGAAAGCTCTCGCTCCCCTGTTATTTTCAAGGTTGTTTAATGCTGTAAATATTTTGAATAAGTATAATGCTTCTTTATCTTTATTTTATTTATTTATTTATCTATGTATTTTTTTTCTTATATTATAATAATTAAACATACATAAAAAAAATGAGTAAGTTTTGGTTTTGGTCTCTCATTTATTCAAATTGAACTAGATATTAAGGTTTGAATAAAAACTCTCTAATTATATATTTGTTTAACTATTAATATGTATGGATAGCTAATTAACCTGATATCAAATATGTATTTATTAACTATATTTACATTAAAAGAGTAGTAGTTTATTTATTTATTTATTTTTTGACAAGGCAAAAAAAAAAGTATGACATATTTGATGACATTTTCTTTAAGATTAATATTACACAAAATATCACTACAGAATTATTGTTATTTTATTTTATTTTATTTTTATTTTAAAAATCAAAGCTTTCCCTCCTTTGTTTTCATTTTTTTCTATATTCAAAGAAATGCATGAAATATTATAATTAGATAGTGTTGACTATGTATGTAAAAAAGAAGGAAAAAAAAATCTCCATATCAATCATTGGTTTTGAAACCCTTAAAAGCCTTCTTTATATATATATATATATATATATATGACAATCATGAAGGAGAGATTGGTCCAACCCACAATCACCACCCATATCATAAAAATTTATTATTCATTTATTTAATAATTCATTTAATAATTTTAATTACCAACACAAAGGCCGTGAGTCGCATTAATGACAATGATAATTTAAATTAAATCAATTCTTTTTTTTTTAATTAAAAAAAAAAAAGGCGTATGGAAGTGGTGAAGAGTGCATGGGGCCCACATACAGAAGAAATGATCGTTATTAATTGACACGTGTCCCCAAAAAGTTTCTGATGCCCTCTGCCGGCCAGCTCGGCAGGGGAAGCAGCCGCGGCGTGCAGGGGTATAATGGGAAGACAAGGCACGGCAACCCCAACAATACAATACCCTTTTTGGGTTTCCCATAGTACCCTCGCTTTCTCTCTACTCTCACGGAAACTATTTTTGGGAAGTATCACTATCATTTACGAATTTACTATAATACCCATGAAAGGTGAATAAAATTTGATGGGATATCTCAAGATATTTAAGGGTGATATAAACCGAATTGATAGTCCTAAGCATGTATCAACATCAACATTATTTAAAAAAAAATTTATTTTTTTTATTCAATTAAATTTTATTAAATTACAAACTCTTTTTCTAAATCACAAACTTTCATTTATTGTTTCGGATTTAGGATTTATGGTTTCACGTTTGTTGGGTTTAAAATTTTAGGATTTAAAGTTTAGTATAAATTTGTAAACTCTAAAAAAATTAAAACGGTAAAAGTTTGGATGAGAAAAAATATAACATGATGGATGCTAATTTAGATGCCGATTTAGTATTCATGTTATTAGGACTGTCAACTATGTCTATCTTTTCAGTCTAAATATCATTACTTTCAAATATTTAATTTTAGTTGAATAAAATTTGTTGAAATATTTTAAGATTAAATATTTGATTTTTTTAGTGGATAACAAGTCTTTTAACAATTTTTTTTACTCAAAATCATTTAAAAAGCCAATGGCCTTTTTGGTCTTTTACTCTTTGTATAGGGTGTTAAATGAAGGCACATTTTGTGTGAGGTGATAACTCCACATTGTAATATAACCGCCACCTTTTTTTCCCTTTAAAGAATCTTATTTGCGCTTTTGTTTATATGTATATATAAAAAATAGCCGTGTGTAGATTTTATTATTATTATTATTATTATTATTATTATTATTATTATAAAAAAATCACTTTTATCTGGAGCTATTTTTTTCGAGGTAAGTGAGTGAAATAGAGGGGAAGTGAACTGATTTTTTATTTAAAATATTTTTTTTGAAGTAGAGAATTGATCATTTTTACTATTTCAGTATTTTTTACACTGAAGTAGAAGAAGTGAGTCTTCTATAAAACTCACTTCTTTTTACTTTCAAAGATCTTTCAAAAATGACATCGCTTATATAAAAAATAAACACTAAAAATAAAAAAGTAAGCACTTCATGAAAAAGAAACTCTCTGCCAAATAAACACAAGAAGTAATCAAAGCTATATTACTTCCACCAATTTCTCATCATTTTAGAAAAATATAATTTCTCCTGCTTCTTGACTTCCCCGTTTACATCTAAATGAACCAGTTATGTAGGACAAGATAGTCTTGCATTTTTATTAATTATATTTATTAGTAAGATATATAGTTCCAACTTCCAAGACCATCAAAAAAAAATGTTTTCCAAGATGCAGTCAAACTGAAAGACAAAGAAAAGAAAGGAAGCTTTTTTTTTTTTTTATCTTTCCGTATGAATGAGATGAAATCCTTTGTTTGTATCCTAAGAAAAGCTCAATGAAAAATTAGCCATGTACTTCAATTAAATATTTAATTATTCTATCCCTTCCCACTAAAACTAAAGAACAATTTATGTTTGTTTAAGTTAAATTAAACACGTACAGGTGAAAAATAAATCAAAATTCAAAATAATTCAAGGCAAAAATGACAAAATATAAATAGATATATATATGTATATTTTTTTTCTTCCATTTATCTCACTTAACAAGGCAAAAATATAAGAAAGAAAATTGAAAAGGTTTTGAATAAAATAAAGTAAAATAATGCGCACAAAACAAAGAACATGAAAAATAGTGTGACAAGACACTCCAAGGGACAAGAGCAGACAAGTCCTTACACACCTTTGTAACTTTGTTGTTGCTCAAGGAAAAGCATCCAAAATGGCTACTTTTTTATATTTTTAATCCCACAATTGCAAGTTGAACAATACCATAATCCATTGTAAGGAGTAGTAATAACCCCATTAATAACTCACTTTAACTCTCTCTGTTTCTCTCTCTTTCCTCTTTATTACACAAATAACAAATTAGTAAGAGGGGCCTATGAGAGTCACGGATTCTATCATGTGTTCAATCAATTTCCTCCAACCCATTTATGTTGAAGGTGAAGGTCCTCCTCCTTCATTCCTTCTACTTTCATTATTAATTTAACGCTAAACAAAACAAACTATATACATAACTTATTATTTTATTTTTTAAAAATATTGATGTACAGTGGTTAGATTATAATCCAATGACTATTATTTATATAAATATTATATAAAATATTATATATATATATTTTTTATTGTTTTATATTATTCATTATTGTTTAACACTGTTTATTATTGTGTTTAACCATTAAATGTAAATCCAATGACTATTGTAGCATCCATAGATGATTGATGATGGGTTTTCATATATTATCTAGAGATGTCTTTAAATTTAAAACCTAAATATATTTACAATAACCATTGGATTTATATTAAATAATTATAATTTATTTAGGCACCATTGTAAACAATAATATATATATATATATATAAAAGGGTTTGTTATTCATTTATCATTTTAGAGAGTGAACGAGGGTGTGGTTGGGGCCACTCAAGGAATGTTGGCAGTTGGAGTTACAGGGCTTTGTCGGTGGTGCCTTCTCCCATATTTTTAATTTTTTTTTCTTCTTTTAATTTTTTTTTCCATAAAAACTTTCAAGTTTTTTATTTCACTAAATAAACAAAGCTCTTCATTTTTTTTTATTGTTTCTTTCCTTGGTTTTGTTTGTGGGGTTGGATTAGCTCCCTGTAATGTTCCAAGGTTATTTCAATGTTATTGATATTGCATTGGGCCAAGAATATATATATATACTTCCTCTTATTTGATATGGTACTATTTAGTTGATCTTCTCCACAGAGTTATGATCGTAATTGGAATAAAAAAATATAAAAAATTGAATATATATATATATTCTAAAAACTAATTTCAATGATAAAATTTAGAGATAATATAATAGCTCTATTTAATCATAATTCAGGGTTTTGAGGAAAATTAGACATGTGAATTTGAATGGTAGATTTTATTGTTGGTCAATGATTGATAATTATATATCTTCTATCAATCAGTAGGTTTCAATAAAAATAGAAGTAAATTATTCCGATACTATTAAAATAAAAGCTCTATTTTTTAATTTAAAACCTTGATGAAAATTTATGATATAAGTTAACAGTCTCTTAACACTATGTCTCTAATAGAAAACCCTAAATCAAACCTTAAAATTCATGTAAAGTGAGAACACAAATGTTAATTGAACTTGCTTCACATCTGTCTACATCATTGACTTCTCGTTAAATGAAAAGCACTCATCATCTATTTATCACAAAAAACTTGCAATAAGTTTAATGTAATAGAAATATTGATGGTCACTGATTTATCTATATTTAAACTTATAATCCACAAGTTATCGCAATTTCAATCATTGAGAATTTTATAAATGAAAAAAGTATATTTTTTAAATGGAGACCATGCTTGACTTCCATGTTTATTTATAATACTTGAAATCCATGAAATCTCAATCTATATATATATCCATGTTTATTTATAATACTTGAAATCCATGAAATCTCAATCTATATATATATCCATGTTTATTTATAATACTTGAAATCCATGAAATCTCAATCTATATATATATATAGGACTAAAGGATGACTAAAGGATCATTAGAAAAATTCTCCATTTCAATCATTGGCTACCAAGCCCTTTGTATATATAGTAATCATAAAAGTAAGATTAGTGGGTCCATCCCATAATCAACACCCATATCATAACCTTTGTACATTATAAAATTTTATCATTCATCTACTTATTTATTTTTTTATTAATTATTTCTTTAATAATGGACAGTAAAAAGGCCAAGAGGTGCATTAATCACAATAATTACAAATAAATAAATAAATAATCCCGCCCGCCGTCGCCGTAACGGAAAGAAGGCCACGGCGTCGTAACGTCGTTTGCATGATTGTCACGTCTGAGTGGGTCCCACTTACGCTCGCGATGAACGGACACGTGTCACATAGCTTTTAATGATCCGCCGACGTGCAGGGATATAACGGGAAGACCGGGCACGCCAAAAGAAGCTATGCTTTTTCCGGAATTCCGATAAAACCCCCCCCCCCACCATTGTGTTTTGTAAGTACGGCTGCACTATTGGAGTTCCAAAAATACCCCTGCAGGGTTCTTCGCAGCCTCACATTTGTATGTATGTATGTATGTGCATACGTATACATTTTTTTTTATTTATTTGAAAATAATAATTATTGTAAAAACAAAGCCAGATTAGTTAATTTAATTAATTCCCAAAAATATATAATCACAAGAAGTTGGGAGCGGCGATGTGTGATGAAAAATAATTAGATTATGAAAACAGATCTTTCATACAAAAATAAAAAATCCAATTAATTTTAGATCCTGTTAATATAAAGGGAGCTTTGAGAATCGTGCAAGATACGACACGTGGCGCGGGTCAAAGATTGATGTGAATGGGCGAGGTTGACCACAGTGTCAGGAGGCGCTGAAAGGAAATTCCGGTCTTAATGAGGGTTTTCACGGAAAAAGGATGTCCATGAATTGAAGTTTTTATTTACTATTAATTTTGGTTTTATTCATTTAAGTCCCGGCATTGATTAGAAATTACTTAACATTTTTTGTTACCATTAGAAAGAAGAAAGATGCATTCCTTCGTTAGAGCCTTTGCAAGATGCAAAGCCTATTTTTGCTTTTGCTTATCGGTGCACCGCTGCTACCGTCCGTACAACCATAGGACTTGATATATATATATATATATATATCGTCAATTATCTACGAATATCCGTAGATTGGGAACAAGAATAATATTGCTATATCATCACCAAATACTGTATTTATAAATAATATCAAATGAGATGAATATAGTCAAATATATAATTTTGAGTATTGTTTATATATTTGTTGGCTTTCTCTTTTACTCTTAGGTCTGTTTCTCTTTATTTATGTTGCTTTTTTTTATATACAATTATACGACTACATTTTCTTTTGTTTCTTAAGTGCCACATGTGAATTCACATAGCTCTATTTGGGCTCTCTATAATTGGAGGGAAGTCACTAGTTCGGTGAACTCATTGGTATCTAAGTTGATCCATAAATTGAGCAAACTCACCAAGCCGTGGTGAGCTACGGTAAGAGCACACCGGGGCCAAGGCTAGGTTTGGCATCCGAAGGCTTTTCGATGTATCAATACCCGCTTTATTGTGAAAGATATTTTATAAAAATGTTGATTGCCCAATGTATGAATTGCATCAAATGCAATGGTGCCAAAAACGATTTGTGACTGTGGGAGCGGACTTGAAGTTTAAGTTTGCCATTTACTGGATGAGTACATATGAACCAAACGATCAGTTTTTAGCGGTCGTTTATGTCTGATATTTGGTTTGGCCAATTTTTTTTTTTTTAGACGATGAGTTATATATGTTAATCAAAGTTGGGGAGATGGAAAAAAAAAACATGGATAAATAGTAATCCTTGAAGAAAAAGGGTTGACATGTAGTTTTTGAAAGGAAAAAAAACCACCTTACAATTATGTTCAGCTTCAAGTTAATTGGTACTATTCGTTTTTCCTTCCAAAGGGTATTTTTCATCATATTAATTCTTTTTATTTAATTTAAAAGGCTTTATTTTACATTAATAACTATGTAACTAACTATGAAGTGCATGAGAATAAATGTCATTTCATTTTATAAAACAAAAAAAAAAACAAATTTGAATAAATACATAGTGAAATAGCCATGTGCATGATAAAATTACAAAATCTAAAACATGACCTTAGTTTATTTTTTATTGCCGTCATTTAATAGTCAAGTGGTTAAGGTTTCCGTTTAATATACTATTGAGCCGTAAATAAAGTGTGTAATGGCTTTTTTATATTGTCTAAAAAAAATTATTTTTCATTAATAAGTGTTTGTTGTTTTTTTTTATTAAAAAAAAAGCACCACTAACATAAGGTTGGGTGTTTTGCCAACTTTGGAAAAATTTGGCAAGTGTTTATGTAGCCATATCAAAATTATATATATATATATATATATGCTTACAAATTTGTAAATTTATTATTAATTATAGAATATATGAACAAATAAAGCATACAAACAATTTAAAAATGTATATATATTGGTCAAGCACAAGATAACAGAAAGATTTTATTTTGTTGGATTCCTATTTCCAATGTATACACTGAAAAAGGAAAATCCAAAAAAACTCGCACTTCACAATAAATTAAAAAAACTCAATTATCTATGTTAAGTAACCTAAAAAAGAAAAACCAAATTGGTTTAGTTCCCAATGTCTCCCTACAATAAGAAAGCAAAAACTATCCAATTTTTTTTTGTTTTTTGAAAAAATTAGATAAACCACGTGAATAAGAAAAAACCGAAAATACAAATATTATTCACTACGTAGAAAAATAGCAAAGTATAAAAAAAACTGAAAATACTAGGATTGCCATGAACCGGCTATTCTACATGATCCTCTTCATTTAATATTGATAGAAACTCCAAACTATACTTCAGGGGGTGTTTATTTGGGTTTTAGGGGAGAGAAGGAGAGAGAAGTGGACAAATTTTCTTTATTTCTGATGTTTTTTTCCTCTAAAATGAGGAAGCGGTCATTTTTCCCACTTCAAACGGAAGTGTGTTTTAGTTAAAACCTACTTTAGTTTTTTTTTGTACCGAAAGAGGGAGGTGAGTCTTTTATAAAACTCACATCACCCATTTTTAAAGACCATTCAGAAGTGATACCACTTACACCGAAATAAACACAGTAGTGAGAAAATGAGTGCTTAATGAAGGCATATCACTTCCACCATTTTTCACTATTTTAGAAAAATGGTACTTTTTTTTATTTTCTGACTTCTTTCTATTTACGTCAAAATCAACACAACCACGAGAGTAAACTGTTGTTTCATATTTTCAATAAATAAAAATAATAAAAAAAACAAAAACTCAATAATCTCAAAATAAAAATAAATAAATAAATAAGAAACTCACAACCACCATGAAATCATGTTTAAGCTCTGTGATGCTACCACACTACTGCTCTGCTTCTTTGCAACCTCTGCGTACTATACCAAAAGCAACAGTCACGTCGCTGTCCTCTCTCTCCCTCTCTCTCTCTTCTCCTTCTTCGCTTCTTATCCACCTATCACCTTCTTCACTGCTTCACCGTCTCCTTCTCCATCCAAATGAACTACTTTTACTAGTAGTCTGCTCAGTATCTCTCTCAAAAACTAGCCATGGAGGTGGCTTGGAGCTTCATCTTCTTCTTGCTAGCCAGTACTACCACAACCTTTGTGTTTCTCTCTGTTGTTTCCCAACCAGTTGAGCAGAGAGAGTCTCAGGCATTGGCTGCCATTAAGGCTGCTTTCACTAACTCTGCTAACGAGCTTCTAAACTGGGACACGGTTTCCTTTGACTACTGTTCCTGGAGAGGAGTTCTTTGTGACAATTTCACTTCCTCTGTTGTTTCCCTGTTGGTTTCAACGTTCAAACTCCAATCTTGAGCTTGGGTTTTTGCTTTGGTTGTTTTATTTGATTGTTTTTGTTGGTTTCGAAATGTAGGAATTTATCAAACTTGAATCTTGGTGGAGAGGTTTCTCCTGCTGTTGGTCTGCTCAAGAACTTGCAGTTCATGTTAGTTTTGCTTCCATTTTTCCATTTTTTTTTTTTTTAGTTTCTGTTTTTGTGAACACTCTGTTGAGTTTTCATTTGTGCTTGTGTAGAGATTTGAAGGGAAACAAGCTCACAGGACAAATCCCAGATGAGATTGGAGATTGCACTTCTTTGAAATTTTTGTAAATGTTTATCTTTATTCAATCCAAAAGTTTCTCTTTTGTTTTTCTGGTTTTTAATTGATGTGAGTTGATTAAAATAATTGCAGAGACTTTTCCGGGAACTCACTCTCTGGAGGCATACCATTCTCTATTTCAAAGCTGAAGCAGTTGGAGGAATTGTGAGCTGAATCCAAATTCTTCACTTCTTTCCAGGGACTTTCAACTTCATGTACTCAAATATGTACTTTTTGTTCAGGAATCTGAAGAACAACCAGCTTACTGGTCCCATCCCTTCAACATTGTCCCAGATTCCAAATCTGAAGACTCTGTGAGATTTCTTTTTTCTGCTTCTCCTTTTCTATCTTCTGTTTGCTGTGTTTGATTTTGTTATCATGCTATGGAGCAGGGATTTAGCACAAAACCAGCTTGTTGGTGAAATTCCCAGGCTCATTTACTGGAATGAAGTGCTGCAATATCTGTAAGGATAATTCCAACTCTGTTTTCATTAATCCATTCTCCATTCAATGATCTTTTGTCCTTTATCAAAGAAACACTTCATGGAATATGAACAGGGGCTTGAGAGGCAACTCTCTTACAGGGACCTTATCTTCAGATATGTGCCAGTTGACTGGTCTTTGGTACTTGTGAGTATTTCTTTTCCTCATCCTTAGCTTCAACTCTCTAACAAAATCATGTTTCTGAATCCTTATTCTTGTTTTGTCATTGTTCTTGCAGTGATGTGAGGGGGAATAATCTCACAGGGACCATTCCTGATAGCATTGGAAACTGTACTAGTTTTGAGATCCTGTATGTTTGATATTAACTTTTTTTTCACTGAGATTAAGTTTTACTAATATGGATTGACTTCCTTGATTGTTGAGTTTCAGGGATATTTCTTATAACCAAATCACTGGAGAAATTCCTTACAATATTGGCTTCCTGCAAGTAGCAACTCTGTATGTGCCTCTCTTATATGATTGTCAAAGTTTATAATCGAATGAATTTATAAGACATGTTGTATTTTTTATATGGTTTAGATCACTACAAGGGAATAGACTGACCGGGAAGATTCCAGAGGTGATTGGTCTAATGCAGGCTCTTGCAGTCTTGTGAGTTTCAACAGCCTCTAAACACTCCATTAGCTTTGCTTTGGTTATTTTCCTTCTTTGTTAAATTTTCACATCGGTAAGCAAAATGCAGTCTCATGAAGCATACATTTGCTTTATGTTAGGGATCTAAGTGAAAATGAGCTCGTGGGAGCAATCCCCCCAATACTTGGGAATCTTTCCTACACTGGCAAGCTGTAAGTTCCATTTGCTTATTTTTTACCTGCATTATTTCTGATGCTTGTTTGATACTTATCAGTGTCTTTTTCTTTGATGCCTATCAGTTATCTGCATGGTAACAAGCTCACAGGTCCAATTCCACCCGAGTTGGGGAACATGTCGAAACTTAGCTACTTGTAAGTAGTTATATTATCCAAGCACTCAAAACTGGTGGTTTCTATCTCTGAATATAACTTAGCTTGTCAATCTTCAATCACAGGCAACTGAATGACAACCAATTAGTAGGAAAAATCCCCGCAGAACTTGGAAAACTAGGAGAGCTGTTTGAATTGTGAGCATTTTAGTAGTTTTGGTCTTTGAGTGAAGATTGCCTGTTTGATAAGAACATTTTTTGTTCTGATTTGAATTCTTATATGCAGAAACCTTGCAAATAATAATCTTGAAGGCCCTATTCCACAAAATATCAGCTCATGCACAGCTCTGAACAAACTGTAAGTTTCTCTTTACAAGTCTTTGCAAAATAGCCTTATAAGATTTTGACTTTCGAATGTTCGTTTTCAGCAATGTTCACGGTAATCGCCTGAATGGTTCTATCCCTTTGGAGTTTCAGAAATTAGAGAGTTTGACTTATTTGTAAGTATGGTAAACTTCTATTATGTTACAATAAATGAAAGCTATATTCAAATTCTAATGTCAATTAATCTTCCTTCGGGTGTTTCAGGAACTTTTCATCGAACCTTTTCAAGGGAGAAGTACCTGTCGAGTTAGGCCGGATTGTCAACCTCGATACATTGTGAGTGAACTGTAATTAGTACATCATGATAAACTTGTCATTTCTATGTGTTAAAATTTTGACTGCATTGTCTTTTAGGGATCTCTCCCACAATGGCTTCTCAGGCACAATCCCAGAATCTATTGGTGATCTTGAGCACCTCCTTGAACTGTGAGTGAAATTACTGTTCATTAACTATATTTCCTGATGAAATGATGTATTTAATTGTGTTATGATTTTTTTTTTTTGGTGTAGGAATTTGAGTAGAAACAGTCTCAGCGGACCAGTGCCATCGGAATTCGGAAATCTAAGAAGTGTTCAAATAGTGTACGTAACTCTGTAATTAGGAGATACAATTCCTGGTTTTTGCATGGTTTCTTCTTCTTGATAACACATTCAATTTGAACTCATACCAGTGATATATCGTACAACAAGCTATCTGGATGCATTCCAGAAGAACTGGGGCAGTTGCAAAACATTGATGCTTTGTAAGCTTCATTTGTTGTAATGTTCCATTGATCAAGCTTGTTTGAATCAATAGGTCTGTTGACAATGTGGTGTTTTATGTAGGATTTTAAATAACAACCATTTGTTCGGAATGATTCCAGCCCAATTAACCAGTTGTTATAGCCTTACTTCACTGTGAGTTTACGACACTTGTTTCAAATTGAAGCTACCTCGAGCCATTTATTTTTGGGTCATTATCAGGAGTTATTTTCATTCAGGAACCTCTCATTCAACAATTTATCAGGAGACATTCCATCGGCTAAGAATTTTTCAAGATTCCCCCCAGAGAGGTATGCGATAAACACTAACATCTCTTGTTTATTTTGCATATTAACATTTTCATTTTATCGAATTCAGTTTCACGGGCAATCCAATGTTGTGTGGTAATTGGTTGGATTCTTGTCAACAAGACCGTCAAAAATCAAGAGGTATATATAACAAGATGATTTACAGCTAGCCTTTCCCTATTGTAGAAGATAACTAATTGAATTTTACTTATGTTGAGTTTCAGTTACCATTTCTCGAGTTGCAATTATCTGCATTGCATTAGGTGGCATCGCACTAATTTCTGTTTTGTCGGTGGCTGTATACCGAACCAATCAACCAAAACCATGTATTAAAGAGCCGAGCAAAAATGTCAAAGGTAAAACCAGATTTTTCATTGCCACTCATATGGTGATACTCTCTGATCATTTGTTTTTCCCTCAGGTCCTCCAAAATTGGTAGTTCTTAGAATGGAAATGGCAATTCACACATATGAAGACATAATGAGAATTACAGAGAATTTGAACGAGAAATACATTATTGGTTACGGCTCCTCGAGCACAGTTTACAAGTGTGTGCTCAAGAACTCAAAGGCAATTGCAATCAAAAGACTCTACAATCAATATGCTCATAACTTGCATGAATTTGAAACAGAGCTCGAAACAATCGGCAGCATTAGACACCGAAACCTTGTCACTTTATACGGTTACTCTCTTTCCCCTCATGGAAACCTGCTCTTCTATGACTACATGGAAAATGGATCACTTTGGGATCTTCTTCATGGTTAGTTAAGCAGTCATTTTTATCGACACTAGTAAGTAAACTACTGCTTGTGAATAATTACACATCTTCTTTCCCAGGACCTTCAAAGAAAGTAAAGCTTGATTGGGATGCGAGACTGAAAATAGCGATTGGCGCTGCACAAGGACTTGCCTATCTTCACCATGACTGTGATCCAAGGATCATACACCGTGATGTAAAATCATCAAACATTCTTCTTGATGAGAACTTTGAAGCGCATGTCTCAGATTTTGGCATTGCCAAATGCATCTCATCAGCCAAAACACATGCTTCAACTTATGTACTCGGTACAATCGGCTACATTGATCCAGAGTACGCGAGGACCTCGAGACTTAGTGAAAAGTCGGATGTATACAGCTTCGGTGTCGTTCTTTTGGAGCTTCTTACAGGAAAGAAAGCCGTCGAGAATGAATCAAACTTGCATCAACTGGTTTGTTCTTAAACTCAGATTAAATCATCAAATTAGATCTTAAATAAATCTCAACCTATAGATCTGATAACAGTTCTGTTGTTTATGATCAGATACTGTCCAAAGCAGATAGCAACACAGTGATGGAAGCCGTGGACACCGAAGTGTCAGTAACATGCATGGATGCAAGCCTCATCAGAAAAGCGTTCCAGCTTGCATTACTATGTACCAAGAAACACCCAGCCGAGAGACCGAACATGCATGAGGTTGTCCGAGTCCTGGTTTCGTTGCTGCCAGCTCCTTTGACCACAAAGTCGGGCTTCATGTCCTCGAAGAAAATTGGTTACGCTCATCTTTTGTCTGATCAAAATGTAACTGCTAATTCCCACCAAGATGACAACAAAAACGATGATGACAACAGCAACAGCTCATCTGATGGTCAGTGGTTTGTGAGATTTGGAGAAGTCATATCTAACAACACATTGTGAATTTTGAAGTGTTGTAGCTGCTGCCAGGTTTTGTAACACAGACAAACTAAGAAAGGAGAAATGACACTGATGATTTGGCTTTTTTCTGGGGGCATTGTCTGAATCTTGTGAATGGTTTTAAATGGATTAAATGAAGGAGGTTGTGGGATTTAATCAGGGTCCCCATTCCTACACACCATGTGAAGTTGAATGCTGTGAAGGTGGTAATGGTGGAGCTAGTCATCGTGTCTCTGACTCGTTGTCATATTTTGCAACGGAGTAACTTTATTTCCTTTGGCTGTTTCATAGTACAATCTGATGGATTCAATTGTTTTGTCTGCAACTTTGAATTAGTAGTGCCTTTCTTTTTTTTATTTTTTGAATTGAGAAAATGAGTGATGTAAAAAAAGAGTTCTCTGTTTTTACTGTTCGGTAATTTTGAGAAAAGAGTTCCAAGTATAAAACAAACAAATTATAAAACAGCGTTTAGGTAGAAGCTCAAAATTACAGCATTTTTCTCAAACACTAAGAAAGCTGAGATTATTGAGCTGACTTGAAGGAAAGATAAATCATCTCACAAACATGTTTCCGTTGGCAATTATTAGTTAAAATGCTTTAGTTACCCATCAAATTAAATGTGAAACTTTTTAGTACATCATGTGAATAATATCATAAATTTCTACAATTAACATTGTTTCATAGTCAAGCAAAGTTCAGATATCTTGAATTCAAAATAAACCATTTCTTTAGATGGATAATGTGAGGTGATATCACACAAAGCATCTGAAATAACTGAAAAGACATCCAAGAATAGAAGCTACTCAAAAGAAAATATGCCTTCTGTATTGCAAGATTGAATGTATTGACCAGCATAACAAAAACCAGACCAACAAAATATATGCTCTAGGGCTGTAACACTGTACAGTGGTATCATGCTACATTTCTATTTAACTTTCGGTGACTGTACTTGGCAAAGACTTGTCTGGTTTTGCACATAAATTCACTGGAACATTATTTTTCCAAGCTTCACAGCGGTAATTCCTTTGATTGCAGTAAAGCGATCATCAAAACAAGCTCAACCTCCAGGAGAACCAGCAATGACAACACTCAGCTGTACAAACGAAAATTTCATATGCATCATCCTTTGAAAACTAGGATGATTTCATTCATACCAAGGAAGAAAACACTGATATTGAATGAAGACTATATTGATCGATTTCAAACGCATCATCCTTTGATTTTGTTGTGGGCATGCAGATGCTGGAGACTGTATCAATCGCCTTTTGATGTTTGTGTCATCTTCACACCGATCAACGGATTCCCAAGCTCCTGTTACAATTTGATAACCTTAGATAAGATGTGTACATGGTCTAAATCATGCAAAGTTCGGGTATTCATGATATGAAACCAATAGCATTAGAAGATCAATAAAGACAACTTCTCTGAGCAACTTCGCTAGCCATATAATTGTAGTGGAAGAGCTCATCAGAGACATTTACTGGCAGTTGTACATGCATCATCAGATGGTAGTGAATTTCAAAAAGTTTTGCAAATTAGAAATAATTCAGAATGTGGTAGCATTCTAAAGGAAGAATATGTAGATCAAATGCTGGGTTCCATGTATCATGGCTGAAGAATAGGGTATGCAAAGAAAAGCGGAATGACTATAAACACAGAAACCAACAAGAAAGAAAATTTTGTTTCCAAGTCAGACCAATGAAACAGGTGAGACAAGCAACTCATGAAATGCAAATTGATCCCAGCAAATTAGCTTACCCCCCAGTTTGATGACCATAATTAGGTTACAAACTGAATGAGCAGATCTAATGAAGTACTATTATTTGTGGTGTTCACTATAACTACCTGAATGTATTTGCTTGCGTTCTGAAACTAGAAGACACGGCATTTCCAGATTGAGTGCACGGTCTCTCAAGATTTCGAAACCTCTCCCTCTTCACAATAATAATTAAAAAGTGAGTGATGTATGTGATTCCAAAGTAAACAAACATTAAGGAAGGCACCCAACAACTGTGGCCTGGTGGTACTAAAACAACATAGGTTGCAAATTAGTATATGAACGCTTGTGTGGCCTACCTTGGGTTCTTGCTGTAGCAGTTTGATTATATTCTCTTTGGAACCCTTGCATCCATTAGTAAAAACTTGAAAAGCTCAAAAATTCCAATATAGAATAACAAAAAATTCTGTGGAATAAATAGAGAACTAAAAGAAAAATAAAGAAACAAAGAAACCTTATTAACAACAGGAATTGACTGAGAAATGATTGCTGAAGATGTATTAGACTGCTGTACCTCAGAGTTCAAAGATAACTGCAACATTGAAACAAGATAAACCAATGCATAAAAGAAACAAGGGACACCAAAAGGACAATTTGTTTTTACGTTGCAAATAAGTTTAGCAAAACTTGCAGAAGGGAGTAATCAATGAGAAAGAACAATGCGAAACCAAAAGTCAAACGCACCTTGCTAAACAAATCTATTGGTGGATTCTGCTGGCACCTTTTGGTTGTTTCAAAGTTGAACTCCTGAAAAGAAAATATATAAGGGAGCCCATAAAGGAACCCACATACACTGCGAGAATCCACCCCTTCCAAATACCTTAGGTGTTGTTGTTTCCTGCTTGATGCTGCGAAAGACACCTATGTCTCCTTTACTAGAAAATATCTGCATTGGCGCACATACTCAACATGAGTGATGTTATTGCCATGTGAAATATTCAAAACATCTACAAGACAAAAAGTTTGACACCACAAGGAAACAGTTTTCTGAACAAAAATGAAGGAACAAACATGACAGGTAGAAGTTGTTCATCAGCATGGACAAAATGTGCGATTTTCTAAGGGATACATCAGACAAAATTACACCTGCCATTTTAAATGACCCTGGATGGAAAATTAAAAGGATCAGCTGATAACTACAATTGTTACCTTCTTATCAAGAGTTCGAGCTTTAAATTTGGTAACCACACCACTTCCATCCAGTTTTGCACTTCCAAATCTCAAACAAAAGAAGGAATTTGTTATAATAATAAAAAATTAAAAAAAAAATCAAAATTTGTCATAAGGCCTTAATCCATTTGGATTACTTTCAGCCATCAATATTGACAGTGTGAAAGGTTTCTATCACACCCTAAACGATGCAATCAATAGACTGCTAAAATACATATATGCTCTACCATAAGAATTCATAAAGCCCTCAAAAAAAGAATCTCTTTTATCTTAGCTTAGTTTGATTTGATAACCATTTCACAGCCTTAAGTTCTTAACAGGATTACTTTTGGACACCTCGGCATTATCCACTTTAATGAGATTATTCTTTGTCTCTCCTCAATCACTCCAACAGGATTATTCAACACTATCGGTGATAAATTTTAGTCTGGCAGTTGATTGTCACCATTTACTATCTACTCCGCCTATTTGGTTGCTACCTACCCTCCCTATTAGAGTGTCATCTATTTCACATATTCAGCTAGCATCTACTATGCCAAGTCAAGTGGTATTCACTTTGATTTGCTAGTTGTGGTGGCTATCTACTCTATCAATTCGGATGTCAGCTGCTTAATTCTCTATTGAACAAGTTCGCCACTATCCTTCATGATCACATTGAGAGGGCAAACCTTCTTAGTTTAGTTTAAGAAATGCAATAAAATTGCATCAAATTGTATATACTGAAGATATTGCATTTTCAGTGAATAATAAGGTTTTCTTCCTAGATATGATAAGTGAAAAATTATGACAAATTGTTCCCCTGAATCGATTATCCTAAAATAAAACCAAACCGCACTAACACGCCTTCCCCCCACCCCCCACACCAAAGAAAAAAAAACAAACCACACAATCATACACTCTTAAACCAAACCACCAGTTGTGGTTTAGGTATAGGTAACATCTTTATCCTTGAGTTTTGGTTAAGTGCAACTTATATTAGTGGTCCTAATTGAGTAAAATTTTCTTAATAAACAATAAAAATGCAATGTATGAAAAAAAACTGTCATTGCACCATGTTTAACCTACTTCTGTAATTGCTGTAAGTGCAGGGTGCTGGAATCCTGACATGGCAACCTCTTAGAACCCACGGAACAAATCTCCAAAGTACAATTGGAAGCACAACTGCTTGCAGTCTGCATCATAACACCACCAGTTGAGACCCAAGAAGGTTACTTAGATAAAAAAAAAAAAAACGCATTTGAAGCATTACATCTTAACTATTATCATATGAGTAGTCAATATTCATCTTTATCAAGACTATACTGCAAGGTTAACTTGTATGATGAATAATAAAAGAGTTGATCCACTAGTGGCGCCAAAAATTAGTGTTTGTTTTCACCCTTCATGTAAAAAAATAAAAAAGCCATAAACTGCAAAAATTTGTTCATCTTGAGGCATCAACTTGTACTTGCACAAATGTTCCATACATAATATGTCTAACCACATCAGTTGCCATTTTATATAGAAGGGCCAAAATGAACAAATGTGTGTAGTTCAGAGGTTAAAAGGATTTCTTTATTTGTTATTAAAAGAAGCTAAAATAACTAATGACTCAAACTTTAGGACACATTAGGGGCTTTAATCCTTAATGGAAACAAACAACAAAAACAAAAGCACCAAAGCATACCGATGATGGAGCAGCCAAAGAATGCTGAATAGCCCTCTCAGATGTCATTAGTTTGAATTCCTAATAAACAATAAAAATAAAAGATATAGTTAATTGCTTTACTGTTCTACATCTCATCTACAACAGTGTTGCATGATGCTACTGCTGCTATTATCCAACACCCTTCCTCAAAAGAAACTGAAGAAGAACAAGAAACTCAAGAATAGATACTTGAAATTCAGGCAACTGTGGCTTGCTCTTCTGGTGCAGGGGAAGAGAAGGAGCCTCAAGAATCTGCAGAAGAAACAAAAAAAATAAAAGTAGGAATCTATAGATCCTAAATTTGGCATCATCATTAAACTAGTTCTAGTATGGCAAATAATTACCTTTCTGTTCAAAGGGCGTGCTTTAAATACCGATGATGCAGGTGTCATTCCATCATGAGCAGGATTGGCAGTTTTGGTCCTGAGTCATAGAAGAGGAGATTCGCAACTGATTCTACATCAAAATACACATTCCTTATTCAAATATGAGCAGCTATACCTATGAATTTGGATCCTCACTCTTTGTGCCCTTTGTGCTGTTTCCAGCTCAGGTTCTCTAGGAATTGTCAGTTTCAACCTAGAATTCTGGGAACCACAATAAACAACAAAACACTTTCAATTACCCATAAAGTCTGGCTATTGGAAGGCATATATAAAACTTAAGAATAATTGTTAATAGCAAAGAAAATTAAAAAGCATATAAAGGAAAATGCTCCATAAAAGCGAAAAATTTTATGAACAGAGTACAGTGCATATTTTCAAAGGCAAATCACAAAGATAAAGCAAGGCAAAATAATTAAACAAAAAAAAAAAAAAGTTAGAACTCTGATTAACCATACCATCAGAGCAATCCATATTGACAAAAACACCAGGTTACATTTCACAAAAATGTATGACCAACTGGAACCGCTATTTACTAAAGAACTAGAGTGATGTTCTTATGGCAAATGATACCTTTTGTGGAATCTTGTGTACCAAATCCATTTGTTGCTTTGAATCAGCAACCTGCATTACGAAACACCTATTTTAGAATAACAAGGGACTTAACTCCTAATTAGGCTAACTATTAGCAGTTATATTCCTAAGCAAATTCATAACCCATGACACACACACACTTGATAACAGAAGAAGTCAACAAGAATGAAACTGAATGTGATAAAAAAACACTATCTCGATGCACTTAAAATTAGAGAACAAGATCAGACTTGCAATATGAAAACTTATAGAATAATGAAGTATTGCAAAAAATAATGGGGAATATCATACAAACTAACACCTAGTGCATTTTATCATTTTCAAAATACCAGGTTTTAATTGCTCTAAACAACTGGTGTTCTTATTTTACTTGAGCTTCTCTACATCAGCAATGATAAGAAAACACAAATATATACCTCATGTCACTCCAGCAACTACTGTCAAAATTTGGAGTTGCATTTATCAAACTCACTAAGCCATTCATTGCATGACATATAACAACCTTAATCTCTCATCTCTAAGGCTCATACCTCATATTAATCATTTCGATATTGTCTCACTTTAAAAACCTACAAACATTTTCAATTATAAAATTGTTCACCCCGCTCAAATTTAATCATGTAAAGAATTTGACATTTCATATTTATACAAGCTCATAAAGAAATTGAAAATTAACACATTGAAATATAAAATGGATTGGCACACTCCTGTTATTCAGGATATTATTTCTCTGATATTAGGATCACATACATGTACTTCAGCATGTACAAGAAAGATCAAAAAGCACCTTGAACAAATGACCACCGTCCAACTTTTGTCTTTTGGCAGCCTGACAAACATTACCAAATGGATCTTCGGAGGACTTCTCACCCTTTCCAACCAAAGGGTTATGGTGCCTTGCAATATAAATAAGAAAACCAAAAGAAAAAGGAACATAGTATCAACAAATATCCACAATAACTATTAAAAAAAAAAAAAAGGCAAATAAGACATCTCAAACTTCACTAACGATAAGTCATTGGGAAAGAAAACAGAAGGCAAAGAAAATAAAATCATAGAACCATAGATATTACCTAAGAAAACTCTCAGAGCTATTCTTGACTTCCTGTGGTTTATTTTGCTTAGCCAATTGACTTGCAGTAGGTTTCATCAAAGTAGAGCCTCTTGAGAAAGGTCCTGCAGCAAATGACTTCTTCATGCCTTTTCGCATATTTTCTGAAGTATGACGATGAACTCCCAAGCCTGCGGATTGAAATTGTTGTTAGGCACCCAGCACAAAACAGGGGAAAATCAATCTCATCTCATTCATTTGGTAATAACCAAAATAATTGCCACCAGAAAGGGCACACTAATTAATAAACTTGATATGTAGGGACACTAAAATACCAAAAACAATAACCATTAAACTTCCAAGAAAAAAAAGCAAGTGTCTCATGCTCCAAGGCTGACACATGATAATTTTTTAAATATGACACAATATTTGGCACCTTTTTAGCTTGGTATTAGCATCTAACAATCTTAGCCAAGTTTAAAAAGTCCAGGCATACAGGATCTTTTTTTTCTTTTTAGTTGCATTGTGATTCTGAAACACCCAAACCTTTTTTTATGAACTTTTTTATGCCTGCTTCATTGTTGAACATTTGAGGACAACTTCTCCACTTTGTTAGGGAAGATATTTATAAACATATTCTCCAACAGCAGCATTTTTAAGTGTATGGGCTAGTTGTTTCCTAGATTAACTTTGAAGTTCAAATCACTTGAAAAAATGAAATATATAAACTAATTGTATTGCTTAATTCATATGAAAAATTGAAAATTCTTTGTTCTTGACCAAGCACACCACATTATTAGAAATCAACATTAACTAGAAAAATGATTATCAGAAACCAGACGCTTAGTAGTAACAAGTACCTTTATCTTTTTTGTCTAGCTCGGAATACTTAATACCAACATTGAACTCTCCCGGGACAATTAGAGGATTTCTCTTGTCCTCATCTTTATACGTTGGAAGGGTATTCACATTCTCCACAGCCATATCATTCCATGCCTTCATCGTCGCAATAAAAGCTGTGGAAAATAGTTGGATAGCCAAGTTAATTATTCCCATGGCTCAACTATTAAAAGATTACACACAAATATAAAAAAAAAAGAAGAAGAAAAAAACAAGTTCTACAATTATAAGAAACAAGAGCATTAACACGATGGCATTAGATAATGCAAAATATCAAACAACAAAGCTGGTATTTTGTCACAAGAATTTATCATAAAACAACAAGTGCTATTTTCTAAGAGAAACTTAAAATTTTTAAACCGAAAAATCAGAAAAGGAAATAAACATTTGATGATATTGGAATGATTTCATCCTTTAAATCAAAATTAGGTGATCAATCGCTATTTTCTCCCTTTCCTGATCTATTCTATACCAAATAAAGAAAAAGGCTAGGCTTTTGGACAAGGGAATGGAAATCAAGGCGTACGAGAAGGAGGATAGCTCCCGGCGGACTCAAACCAGAGTTCAGCCTCACGAAACTCCACATCAGACTCAGCTCGGCAGAAATCAAAGAACCGCGCGGCATCGAACTCGTACTCAAGATCGACCTCCACGCAGAGAAAATCTACTTCGAGAGCTCCGCCATCAGCTTCGCCCATCTCAAAATCCATCTCCGATCTCAGCTCCACGCAACGCCGAAGCCCCCTTCACTCCGGCAACAGCGAATTCACCGGCGAGAGAGTGAGCGAAGGATTTAGGATTAGGGCGGCTTCCCAGCGGGGCGGAGAGGGCGGTGAAAATTTGAATGCGGGGTCGGGATGGGAAGAGTGAAAAGACAAGGGTACCCTTTTGGTCTTTTGTATATGGAGTGGGCAGTGTGACGGTCACGATTGTAATTTGAGGGAAGATTAAGGGTATAATAGTAAAAAGGCAGGGTTCATTTCTCATTGGGCGTTGGTCTTGCGTTTCGGGCTGCGGACGGACGAGAGCGTCGCGATGGATTTGAGACGTTGAAAGAGACTGCGCATTAATTTTGAATTAATTTGGGGGGTTTTCTATGAATCTCCTTAATTTTTTTGGAAAATTTTAGCGAATAATGCTTTTTTAAATTATTATTTTAATTTTTTTTTTAAATTTTAAAAATTTTAATTGGCAATTTCCCCAGGAGTTAATTATTCTTTTTTGAAAATTTTTAAATAAGATGACAAGACGATGCAGCAGACAAAGTACCTTGAATGCAATTAAGCTCAGTTAATCATATGAGGCTTTTTTTTTTAATTGGATTTTATGTACATAAATAGGAATATTGATAAAATTTTTAAAAAAAAATCAAATGTGAAGATAATTATATCAATCTCATAAAAAAAATAAAAATCCAAATATGACATGCTGATTTATTTATTTATCTTAGGTATTATTTTGGGTTTAAATTTCAAATTTTTATTTAAGTTTTACAATAAATACTCCACATGTGACAAAAGTGTCAGTAATTCATTCACCCCTCAAATCAAAAGGAAGTGTTTCAATATGTGACTTGCCTGTATTTTTTCAAAAAAATAAAATAATAAGTGATAAATTTCCCAAATATAATTTATTAATTTTTTTCATCATAACCAAATCTCTCTCTCTCTCTCTCTATATATATATATATATATATATATATATAAACATTCTTAGAAGTTGGAAAATAAAAACAATGATAAAGATTATATTAAAGAACAAAATCCAAAGTGAACCAATGAGCAAGCTTGAAGACAAGTTGGCAGAGAAATAAATCAAAAGCAACCCACCTTGTCTGAAAACTTAAATAGAAACCAGACAACAGTACTCATTTATGATTATTATAATTACTACTTTTATAACTTTGGTTGTTGTACTTAAATGGCTCCCACACATGTCTAGATCCATCTCTCACCATAAATTAAGGTTCTTTTCTCTGACTTTATTGAACAAGTCTTTAACTGTCACACTCATTGACTCACACTTATGTTGCTCCTTTTTTTAATCTTGAGGGAGAGATGTTACAAAAATGCTTAAAAAGTTGGTAAGTAAACATCATATGCTTTTAGATTCGATGGTTTTCCATCATTTTGTTTTGCTTTGAGACTCTGAGCTTGGTCATAACAAATGAAGTGCATGTGTATGTTCTTTATAATAATAATAATAATAATAATAATAATAATAATAATAATAATAATAATAATAATAATAATAATGTTATAAAATATATAATAATGGATGCCTACTGTAGCAAAACAGTTACTGTAGCAAAAACTAGAATTGTAGCAGCCACCGGTACTGTAGCAGCCGCCCACTAGAATACTGTAGCAGCCGATGGTACTGCAGCAGCCGCCAAACTTTCACTATTCCACCTACCAAAATATTCTGGACCGTCGGATTGAATCAATCCCAACCGTCCATCCATTTCTTGAAATACTATAAATACCATTTTATTCTTGTATTATGAATAGATAGAAAAAGAAATAAGAAATTGAGGAGACTGAAGTGTGGGTATTCAGATATCTCTTTATCTCTCTTTATCTTATTTTATGGAAATATATATATACTTTTATATTGAAGATGAATTATTAGTTGCTTTTACAATACGTTATCAGCACGAATCTGCTCCTAATCTTGTTTTGCATTATCATTTCACTTTAATGTAGTTTTAACAACTTTTATGTTTTATAATTTTCGTCTAATTCGTTGTTATATTTGTTTCAATATAGTGTTTGATTTGTAATGGCAAATATTGCAAGAAAAGAATTCAAGCCTCTTCATATTGCCGAAAGCAATTATATATCATGGAGCCTCGATGCTAAGTTATACTTGAAGACAACGAACCTGAGCAAAACAATTGAGGCTAATAATGATGAGCCCAATGATAGTAAGGCAAAAGCCTTGATATTCATAAGGCATCATCTTGATGATAGCCTGAAAAATGAATATTTAACTGTTGAGGATCCACAGGAATTGTGGATTTCTTTGAAAGAGAGATTTAAACATCTCATAATGGTATATTTACCAAAAGCATGCCATGACTGGACAAATCTCAGGTTCCAAGATTTTAAAAGTGTGCAAGAATATAATTCCGAGCTCTTTAAAATAGTCTCGGTGTTACGCCTCTGTGGAGAAACAATAACAGACGATATGATGCTCGAGAAAACATTTACTACATTTCATCCTCGAGATTTAACTTTACAACAGCAATACCGAGGCAATACTTTTACAAAATTTTCTGAAATAATTTCTTGTCTCCTGGTGGCGGAGCAAAATAATCAGTTGCTAATGCAAAATTATCAATCTCGACCATCTGGGTCAGCACCACTACCTGAAATTAATTATGTGCAAAGAAAATGGCATGGTCGTGGTAACGGTAATAAAAACCGTGGTGGACGAGGAAATCGTGGTGGTCGTGGAAGACGTGGTCGTGATGGGGGCCGAAATTACTTCAGACCACGTGATGGTAAGGTTGATGTTCATCAACAAAAACCACAAGACCACAATATGGGATCAGAAATAAAAAGGGACACCTGCTATCGTTGTGGCCTAGAAGGTCACTGGTCCAGAATTTGCAGGACCCCAAAGCATTTTGTCTATCTTTACCATGAATCACTCAAAAATAAAAAGGGTAAAGATCATGAGAGAAATTTTGCCGATAACCCCACAATGAACTCCACCGGAAATGATCCTACTACTAGTATAAATAATGTAGAAAATATCTAGATGTATCTGATTTTCTAGTAGACTAAATTTTGTTTTATGCTTTACATTATAATAAAGTTATGTTTTTCTTTTATTGTTCTAGAAAAATGACAAATGATGAATGTATTGTTGATTGCGGGACAACGCATACTATTTTGACAAGAAATATATATTTTATCTCTTTATCAATGAAGAAAGCATATATAACCACAATAACTGGGTTATCAGATCTGATTGAAGGAACATGAAGAGCAGCACTTGTGTTGCCAAATGGGACACTGTTGCAAATTAAAAATGCTCTATATTCTCCTATGTCAAGGAGAAACCTTCTTAGCTTTAAAAATATACGTCTCAATGAATATCATTTAGAGACGATTGATAAAGAACGAAAAGAATATCTGAATATTACTCAAGTTGTTTCATGCCAAAAACGTGTACTTGAAAGCTTTCCCTGTATATCTTCGGGATTATATTTTACACGTATTAAAGTGATGGAATCACATGTTGTCTTAACCCGGAAGGTTAATGACCCGGAAATATTCAAAATATGGCATGAAAGACTTGGACATCAGGGTGCTATTATGATGCGCCGGATTATTACTAGTTCTCATGGACACCCACTGAAGGATTATAAAATCCTGACAAATGATGAATATGCATACTCAGCATGCTCAATGGGAAAGCTGATAATTAGACCTTCTATAACGAAGGTAACTAATGAATCTCCTAAATTTTTAGAAAGAATACAAGGAGATATATGTGGACCAATACATCCATCGTGTGGACCATTTAGGTATTTTATGGTATTAATCGATGCATCAACTAAATGGTCTCACGTTTCGCTTTTGTCTACAAGAAATGTAGCTTTTGTGAGATTATTAGCTCAAATTATCAGGCTGAAGGCACAATTTTCAGATTATCCTATAAAGACGATTCGTCTTGATAATGCTGGTGAATTTACATCAAAATCATTTTATGACTATTGTATGGAAGTTGGAATACAGGTTGAGCATCCTGTAGCTCATGTGCATACCCAAAATGGGTTGGCAGAGTCATTGATTAAAAGACTCCAGATTATTGCTCGTCCAATGTTATTAAGGACGAAACTGCCTACAAGTGCGTGGGGTCATGCTATTTTGCATGCTGCAGCATTAATTCGGATCCGACCCACTGCAAGTAATTTATATTCACCACAACAACTTGTCATGGGAATAGAGCCTGATATTTCACATATAAGAGTATTTGGTTGTGCAGTATATGTGCCAATAGCACCACCAAATCGTACAAAAATGGGTCCACAACGCAGACTTGGTATATATGTTGGTTACGACTTTCCCTCGATCATACGATATTTAGAGCCACTAACGGGAGATGTATTTACTGCAAGATTTGCAGATTGCCATTTTGATGAATCTATGTTCCCTGTATTAGGAGGAAGAATAATTAATCAAAATGAGCCGAAAGAAATTGATTGGAATGTATCACAGTTAAATACATATGATCCTCGCACCAGTGAGTGTGAAATTGAAATTCAAAGGATCATTAAATTGCAGAATATTGCAAATGAAATACCTGATGCATTCACTGATACTAAAAGAGTAACCAAGTCATATATACTAGCTGCCAATGCTCCTGCAAGAATTGAGATTCCTAAAATCCCATTGCAAGAGAAAAAAACATATGATAAACCACGTCAAAAACGTGGAAGACCAATTGGCGCCAAAGATTCAACTCTTAGGAAAAGGAGGCAGAAAAATAAAACAATTGGAGAGGGGGATCTCCCACGTGAGATGGGAGAGGAAAATGTGAAACCCTCAGACTATGAAAATGAAGCAATGGGAAAGGATATTCATGCAAATATTGAAAATTCAATTCACTATACAGATTATCATAAAATAATAAATCGGTCTGAAACTAATGTAAATGATGTTTTCATTTACAATGTGGCTACAGATATAGAAATGAATACAGATAATGATCCTGAGCCACTATCTATAAACGAATGTCGACAAAGAAATGATTGGCCAAAATGGAAAGAAGCTATCCAGGCTGAACTAAATTCCCTTTCAAAACGTGAGGTGTTTGGGCCGATAGTAATTACACCAAAGGGAATAAAACCAGTCGGTTATAAATGGGTGTTTGTGAGAAAAAGAAATGAAAATAATGACATTGTAAGATACAAAGCAAGACTGGTTGCTCAAGGTTTTTCCCAAATGTCTGGTGTTGACTATGAGGAGACATATTCTTCCGTAATGGATGGAATTACTTTCCGCTTTTTAATTGCCATGGCAGCAAGTAATAAACTAGATATGCAATTGATGGATGTTGTTACAGCATATCTTTATGGATTACTTGAAAATGATATATATATGAAAATCCCTGAAGGATACAAAACTACAGAAGTTACATCCAGCAAGGAGTTACAATCTATTAAATTACAGAGATCCCTTTATGGATTAAAACAATTTGGACGGATGTGGTATAACCGTCTCAGTGATTATCTTATAAAAGAAGGATATCAAAATGATAATATATGCCCGTGTGTTTTTATTAAAAGCTCTACTAACGGGTTTGTTGTGATAGCAGTATATGTGGATGATTTAAATCTTGTAGGTACTCATGATGAAATTGCCAAAGCAGCATCATGTCTAAGAAAAGAATTTGAAATGAAAGATCTGGGAAAGACCAGATTTTGTCTTGGCATACAGATTAAACATTTACTGGATGGAATATTTATCCATCAGTCAACCTATACTGAAAAGGTACTAAAGAGATTTAATATGGATAAAGCTTATCCATTGAGTACTCCAATGGTCGTCCGAACGCTCGACACCCAGAAAGATCCATTTCGTCCACCAGATAAAGGGGAGATGATTCTTGGCCCAGAAACTCCTTATCTTAGTGCAATTGGTGCATTAATGTATCTTGCAAATAATACAAGACCTGATATAGCTTTTGCCGTAAATCTTCTAGCAAGATACAGCTCTACACCAACAAAAAGACAGTGGAAAGGATTGAAGGTGCGCTACTTACGAGGAACTACAGATTTTCGCCTATTTTATCCACAAGAGACTTCATCCAATCTTCAAGGTTTTGCTGATGCCGGGTACCTATCAGATCCTCACAGAGGAAGATCTCAAATCGGGTACATATTTTCTTATAATGGTACGGCTATATCATGACGTTCTACAAAACAAACACTTACAGCTACTTCATCAAATCATGCTGAAATTTTGGCTCTTCATGAAGCAAGCCCGGAATGCCAATGGTTGCGATCTATGATCGGACATATACAGTCATCATGCAAACTACCATCAATTACAACAAATGCTACAGTAATTTATGAAGACAACAGTGCTTGTATATCCCAGATTCAAAGGGGATATATTAAAGGAGACAGAACAAAGCATATCTCTCCAAAATTTTTCTACACCCATGATCTACAAAAAGAAGGTGTCATAGAAGTTCAAAAGATTAAATCTAGTGAGAATCAAGCCGATTTATTTACAAAATCGCTTCCTAAATGCATACATCAACGGCTTGTTGACAAAATAGGTATGAGAAGATTTCGAGATATACAGTAATTTATTTGAGGGGGAGACTGTACTCTTTTTCCTTTCGCCATGGTTTTTATCCCAAATGGGTTTTTCCGAGGCAAGATTTTTAATGAGGAAGTAACCCTCAAATTTACCAAGGATTATGTACTCTTTTTCCTTGACTAGGTTTTTATCCCACTGGGTTTTTCCTAGTAAGGTTTTAATGAGGCATATCCTTTTGGTCGTAAGCATCCAAGTGGGAGTGTTATAAAATATATAATAATGGATGCCTACTGTAGCAAAAAACGGCACTGTAGCAACCGACAACGAGAATACTGTAGCAGCTGACGGTACTGTAGCAGCCGCCAAACTTTCACTATTCCACCTACCAAAATGTTCTGGACTGTCGGATTGAATCAATCCCAACCGTCTATCTATTTCTTGAAATATTATAAATACCCCCTTATTCTTGTATTATGAATAGATAGAGAAGAAGGAATAAGAAATTGAGGAGGCTGAAGTGTGGGTATTCACATATCTCTTTCTCTCTCTTTATCTTATTTTATGGAAATATATATATACTTTTATATTGAAGATGAATTATTAGTTGCTTTTACAATAAATAATAATTTGTATCTATTTTTAAAATAAGATATTGAAAGTTCTATATAAGAAAAACAGTATTGTGCTTTTACATAGGCAATAATTCAAACTCATATTTAAGCCGCTTAAACTTTTACCCACTAACCTCGGAATTAATATAAGAAAATTATTTAGATGGATTTAGAAAATAAGCACTCCAATTATCAAATAATTTTGTGTTTAGTTAAAAAGGTGTATTTAGATTTTTTGAAAAATAATCAAAAAGGGAAAAAAAAAACATAGTCAAAGATATTTTATATGTTTGTTCACAATTAATTGGGGATAAGCGCTACTATCATAGCAGAATATTGTAACTGGAATAAATGATAATTAATTTTTATAAAATTTTTAATAAATATATTTTCTAATTAACTTGTAAAAATATTTGCAAAATATTAATTATTTTTTCCCGAAAAGTGTCAAGTGTGAAATTATATATATATATATATATATATATATATATATATATATATATATATAAAGGGTATCTGCATCGACAAAGAATTGATCGTCCGGCTTGCTTGCTCTTAGTTGAGGGTAAGGGTTTATGTTGTGAGCACATACCGACAACTAACAACTTATTATCACTATTGTCTCTAACAAGACTTGCATTTGAGATCTTTGAATATATCTTACTATCGTTTTTTACATGAGATAAAATACTACGGTACTATATTTTTTTTGTTTTTGGTTAATTTGTCCAAAATAATCTATATATTACTATTCTAGAGCCAAAAGCATTGGACGACCGCAATAACTTGAAATTAACTTTTAAAAATAATAAAATGGAACAAAATCCACTTATGATTCAAAGTATTTCAATCATATAGACTTACAATATGTGACAAAAAAATACATTCTTTTTTTGCCTAGCCATGCCTTATCTCTAGTTATTACACTGACTATGCAACGATACTAATTTTCTATTTCTTTTATGATTATTCAAATCAAAATCAAATAATCAACCAGTGATAGAAAACCGATGCTATATACATACACACCCAAAGAAAATATCACTGCTGTAACTTATTATACACAAATGAAGCTGAGGAAGTGAAAATTAAAAAAAAAAAAACTCACTGTTCCTTTTTTTTTATTTTTATTATTATTATTATTATTATTATTAGGCGTACGCGTGACGGGGGATTGCCTATTTCGGGGGGATTGAACTCGCATCTTCTCCCACGAGGGGACCCGAGGTACCGCTAGGCTACAAGCCCTTTAGTCTAACAAACTTACTATATTTCTGTTTCTATGTCTAACAAACTAACAAACTTACTATATTTCTGTTTCCATTGTAACTCACAGACAGTTGGACTGCATAAGTGATGTTACCATGGGTCATGTTCAAATATAAGAGGCGACCAACCAACCTTCTATAACATTCTGGATCATGAAATTCTCCCATGATATCCTTCTAGAGGCTGCATATTTATATATAATTCTTTAGTGATGTAACCATGAAGAAAGGCATTATTTATATCCAAATGATGTATAGGCCAAGAGTTTATAATAGCTATATCTATAAACATCATGACAATTACTAACTTTACTATCGGAAAGAAGCTATCAATATAATCAACTCCAGCTGTCTAATTATAACTTTTTTTGCATGGTAATTTTTTTTTATGGAACATTGAATTATAGTTTGTTTTAATTTTGGAATCCAAATTTCAATTTGAATTAAAATGGTCACACAACTTTAATTCTATTTTACCGAGTGATTACCAGAGAGATTTCAACATATTTTTGATAATGTATATGTAAACAAAAATTTATCAATAGTTGACATAAAATTGCGTGCGAGACACATATAGTATCATATATGTGCTAACAAAAAAAATTCAGTATTTACATCATTAAAGATAAGCCAAAAGTTTTTGGATAACCACTTTGTGAAACAAAATTAAGGTTAGATGATCATTTTGATTTAAATTTAAGTTTGGATCTCAAAATTAAAATTGATCATAATTTAATATATTAAAAAAAAAATTTAACCCCCGTCTACAATAAGTCTACCTTTATAGCTATATCAAGCTTTTCTTAAAAAGAGTTAGCCAAGAAAGCCATGCATATATATATATCATAATTTTTTTTTTCTTAAAAAAAAAATTTAACCCCCGTCTACAATAAGGTTCCCAAGACAAGTTAGCCAAGAAAGCCTATATGAAGTGGAGATGGATGGATTAGGAGTAAAAGGATATCTTGAAGATTATTTTTAGAATGACAAAACAACGAAGAGAAGTGAGAAATAAGAACAAACCGTTGTATTAAGAGGGCTAGGAAAAGTTTATAGAAAAATTATATCAACGAAGCATAAATCAAACTTATCTTCTTTAGTCTAAAAACGAGGAAACACTCTAATTTTATACACTGTGTTACACTATATAGAACTATATATGTATGTATATATATATGAAAAAAACCACACATATTATTTTAAGCACTATCTTAATGTATATTAAATATTATTTTTATACTATATATATATAGTGTTAAAATCAAATATTTGTTTAATTTCATAACGAATACAAGTTCAACTAGCATAAATCTATCTAACTATTTATTATACACATAAGTGGTGGAAAGAATCGATTCTAAAATACTGAAATAATAAAATATTACCCTCTATTTATAAATTATATATATATATATAGTAACCCTCTCAAACACATGAGGAATTAAAGGGTCCATCACACCAACCACCATCAGTATAACATATATCAAAATCGTAAGTTTTTTTTGGATGTCTCAAAAGCTGAACAACGAACAAGGAAAATGAACTGCTTGATGTTTGAAACAGCGCACAACCCCAAAATAAAAAAAAATATATATATATCATTTGGCCAGATGTATTTAAAGTAAATATCACTTATTCAAGTGGTATTTTTGTATTGATTGGACGAATGATGCACTGAACTACCAACGGATGACAGTTCATTTCCCATATATTTTTTCATCCATGATTGTTTTGATGAATAAAATAATCTAGCCCAAATATTTTTTTTTTATTTTTTTAATTTTTTAATTTACATATATTATTTACAACATTTTTTTCTTTATTTTTTATTCAAAATAAAAATCACTTATTCAAGTAGTTTATTTGTATTGTTTGGGCAAATGATGCAATGAAACCACCAACGATGGCAGCTCATTTCCCATATATTTTTTAATCCATGATTGTTTTGTTGAATAAGATAATCTAACCCATATATATATATATATATATGTAGTATTTTTAATTTATTCGTAAGATTTACAGCTTATTTATTCTTTATTTTTTTTTAATTTTTAAATTTTTAATTGAGATTAAAAAAAGTTTATAAATAATGAAAAGGAAGTTTCCAGAAAGCCCCCATCAATACGAGCCATCGTCCCGCTGCACAGCTTGATGCACGGCAATGGCGGTGGCGCCCTCCGCTCCATCGTCCATTACCAAATCGAGGGCCAGCTGCCAGCATTCTCCTTTCTCCTCCTCCACGATCCGGTGCTCCATCGCCGGCTCCGACGTCTTCTCGAGCTCTTCTCCAGCCGTCGTCTCGTCTCGCGCGGCATCCATGTACAGCCGTGAATATGAATCCCCTAAACACGCTGGCTCCTCCAAGTGCTTCGATGATCCCTACGAATCTAGTGACAAACCCGAATGGCGTGGTCCAGCTTGGAATCGCTGAGAACCGCCTTGCAATGGATTTGGCTAAGGATTGGATTTCGGAGAATGTCAAGGCTTCATTGATTGATACGAAAATTGCTGGCTTGGTTCATTACCATCCTTTGGATGGCCTTTTGGAGCTCAAGACGGTTATCTCTCTCTCTCTCTCTCTCTCTCTCTCACACACACACACACACACACGCACGCACACACACACACACATATTCTGGAGCTATGATCTTTTGTATGGAAGTCAACTGTTTTACCAATCCTCCATTGTAGGGTGATAATGATATTTTGATTCTTGCTCTTCTATTTGATATATATATACTGAATTAGAGAAGATTTATTGTGGATTTTTTTACTTATTAACACCGGATGTTCTGCATATGATATTCATATTTTACCAAAAAAAATGAGTTTGATTCTCAACTCATGCAAGATGAGGATACTGGATGTAGATGTGTTCTGTGCATGCTCTTGACTTAACTTGTCCAGATTTCATTAAAAGAAAATCTATATAAGATTTCTTTTCCATGGTATATTTTTACACATGCTTGTAGTGACTCTTGTTTTAGATTCAATGGTTCATTGCGTTCAATATGCGATGAAAAGTTTAAGAAAAAGTATCTTGCTTCTTGTTCTTTCTCTTTGATTTTTTATCCTCCTGCAAAAGAAAAAATTGTGAAGATGAACAGATGAAGGTAAATTTTATGATAGTCCCTCAGCAAATTGGATTCTTCACTAGAGTTTGGTGGAAGAATTTGAGAAAGTATAATATATTAAGAGAACAAAACCTGAAGATTGAACTTTGTAATCATCTTCTGATTTTGTGTTTCATGTCTCAGTTCTAGTGTTTTAATCAATCGCTACATTTTACGCTGAATCCTCTGATTTTGATTTAGGAAACATTGAACATTTGACGTCTTAATTTGCTGTTCTTGTGTTTTAATCAAATGCTGCATTTTACGCTGAATCCTCTGATTTTGATTTAGGAAACATTGAACATTTGACATCTTAGTTTGTTCTTTGAACAGGCATTAGCTGCATTTATGGGTCAAGTTATGCTACGATCAACTTCTTTAGATCCATCTCAGATGATCATCACATCAGGTGCAACATCAGCGATCGAGACGCTTAGCTTCTGTCTGGCTGACACCGACGATGCGGTCCTTATTCCCTTGCCATATTACCCAGGGTAGTTAATCCTCTAGTATTTAATAGTTCAGAATTCACTTAATCAACTGCGTGCACTATAATTTTGCAGATACGATAGGAATATAAAGTGGCGAGCAGGAATAGAAATAATTCCTGTCCCATGCCGAAGCATTGATAACTTCAGGTTAAGTATCACCTCCCTTGAACTAGCATATAATCAGGCAAAGAATCGAGGTGTAAACGTTCGAGCATTTTTTCTCTCGAACCCTTCGAATCCTGTAGGAAATCTGATTGACCGGGGGACAATGTATGAGCTATACTAGACTTTGTCACAGAGAAGAATATCCATTTGGTATCAGATGAAGTTTTTGTTGGATCAAATTATGGAACCGATGAGTTTGTGAGCATTGCAGATGTCGCGCATACAGAAGGATTTGACAAAACCAGAGTGCATATAATTTATGGGTTGTCGAAAGTTCTTTCTCTTCCAGGATTTCGCGTTGGAGTTATCTGTTCTTTCAATGAGAATGTCTTAGCGATTGCTAAGAAGTTTGCGAGATTCTCTTCTGTTTCAGTGCCAACTCAACGATTACTAATCTCTATGCTTTCGGATGTGGATTTTGTGCAAACATATATTGAAATCAAGAAGAATAGGCTTCGGAGAATGTATGAGTTGTTTGTCGAACGATTGGAACAGTTTGGTATCAATTGTTTTCCTAGTAGTGCAGGATTCTATTGTTGGGTCGATATGAGCAAGCTAATGCGATCGAACAACGAGAAGGGGGAGCTTGAGCTGTGGGATAAACTGTTGAATATATCGATGATCAATGTAACACCGGGATCAGAATGTCATTGTGTCGAACCAGGATGGTTTCGCTTTTGTTTTATGACAATTACAGAGGATGATATTCCTATTGTCATGGAAAGGATCAAAAGAATCATAGGAACCAGTAAATGTTAAAAAGACGGATTCAAAATTTTTGAATTCCTCGTCTACCTGAATCAAGAATCAATGTTTTATGTAACATATGGTCTCCTATCCTAAAACAAAGAACATGAACAATAAGAACAACAAACTTCATGGGGCAAGAAAAAAAAATCAGTATTGAAGTGTTAAGGACAAGGCCTAAATTGTCTTTGATTGTGATTTGAATGCAAAAATAAATAAATAAAACAAAGTTTTAAGCTACGATGCACACCCAAGGAAGCCGTTTTGTTTGCTGGAAGGTGAAAATATTATTAAGGAATCAGATGGTGATTAGAAAATATTACTGTTTTTGGTATTGTAGCACCAGTAATGTTTACAGTAATATAAGATTACTTACAGTGAACTATTACTAAAGAGGTTAGTAATCATATTATCACTAAAAGAAGTTTTCAGGTTTAATACTTTAATTAGTCCCTCTACTTTTCTCACTCTATTTTTTTAGTTTTTCTACTTGAATTTAATCCTAGTCATCCCTCTACTTTTCATTTTGAGTCAATCAGGTCCAAGCTGAGAACGGTGTTAATTACCCTGTTCGTTTTATCCGACGTGGCTTTCTTATGGATATTATATTATTAAAAAAATAAATAAAAATAGTCCACCGTGTCCCCCATCACATCTCGGATCCGAATTTCTTTATCACATCTCTGATCCGGATCCTTTCATCGGCGATGGTGAGCACATAGCCACCCTTGTCACCACTCCGTCGGCGACTTCGGTCATCGGGAGAGACGCCAGTATCACGCCATAGTGCTTTTCTTCCATGTCTCCTCCCGCCTCAGTCTCTCTGCCCATCATGCTGCTGATGCCCAACACCTTGTTGCCGATGCCTCCAATGGCCGCCTCCCTCTCATCCCCGCCGTCACCGTTGCCTCCTCCTTCATCGCAGCGCCCCAACACTATCTTCCTCTTCCTATCTCTGAGATTATTGTAGATGAGTTCACCGGCGGGAAGATGACAAGTGTGAGGAGAAGTAATCGCCGGACCCAAGGAGTTGAAGCGCCAAGATTTGTAGATTTCATGATGGATTAATGTGGTGATAATGAATGATTAAATTACGATTAAGCTTTCATTGTAATTAAGTAAGAATAAAGTATTATTAAGGTTGTTAAGATTTTACCTATTGCCCTGGCCTTGAAGATGCTTGATAGAATGCCAGAGTGGCAATTTTGTTACAACTTTGTTACAATTGTAATGATGATCACATATATACAATGAATGAAAGGGAAATGGAATCATGGTTTGGCAAATGATAATTTTAATACTAAATAATAATTAAATAGATAATAATAACTAACCATTAAAATAATAATTTTATTCAATAATAATAATAATTAATTAAAATATTAATATAAATTAAATAATAATTAAATATATAATTTTAATAATAAATAATAATTAACGTAAAATAATAATAACTAACCATTAAAATAATAATTTTATTCAAATAAAAATAATTAATAATTAAAATACTAATATAAATCAAATAATAATTAAATAAATAATTTTAATAATTAGTAATAATTAAAGTGAAAATATTTAATTCAAATATTTAATTATAAAATTAAAAATAGTAATATTCAAAATATTTTATAATTAAAAATAATCGTTTTTTAACATGACATTTTATTTTATATATAATATTATTTACTTCTTTCAAAGGTGTAAAAGTCAATTTACTATATTTTTTTTTTTATTTTTTCGATACTCAAAAGAACTACATTTTCATACTTCTCCATTCTCCATTATTTCCATTACCTTTCACTCATTTCCATTCTCAATCCAGGAACCAAAGGGACCAAACTATAAAAGAGAACGTCCGTCATAGGCTAGACCTAATTTGTCTCAAATCATCAATAGAATGGCTAATTGGGGTCAAATTATAATAAGGAGATTAAAGAAGAAATTGAATCAAATAGAGGGACTAAATAAAGTATTGTACCTTTTTTTATTAACCAAGTGGGAGGATTGGGGAGGAGGATAGGTAACACTTTTCTCACAACATTAATTAAGATAAATAATTTATTTATTTTATTGAAACAAAAAATAGAAGAACTAAATGCTTGTGAAGCCGAAGCCGCGTGTATTATTTGTTTATAGAAAATCAAACAATAAAAAAAAGCTTGTACTCGTTTGTCAAGGAATCTTTTGATGTGTACAAGAACAATTAAGATCAACATGAACCATGTGAGAGATCTAAAAGCACTAGATCCCACTTCTTGAAAATTCTTATTATAATGACAAACGATAAGGAGACGTTGGAAATGAGAACAAACAGTTGTGTTAAGAGTATTAGGAAAAATTTAGGGAAAAGTTGTATAAGTGAGAAAGAAAAGAAAATATAAAAATAAAGGAAAAAAACACATAAACCTACCCAACTAGCTACCTACTTCTTGTTGATTTTCGATGCGTGCCAATGGCTCCATCACATATGTGGGTGGATTGCACTATCATCATTTGCAACGTGTCGATATTGAGTAGTCATCCGTTCTTTGTTGTTTTTAGGAAAAGTGAATCAAAATTTTGTCTGATGGGGAAACTATAGAGAAAATCTTTCAATACGCAAAAATAATGTATAATGAAAAGTAATAGCAAATAATACATAAAACAATTTATAATACATAGAAATAAAAAAAAACTCAAGTATACATTGGGAAAACGGATTCTGTGAGACAGTCCCATGTCTTTTTCACTTTGTCCATATTGAGATCCACTGTATTCTTGCTGAATATGTAGTATATGTAGTACATACTTTGAAAATTTACCTCTAACTCAATGGGACAAATATTTTTATTTGCGTGTGGTGTGACAAACTTTATTTGCATTAGAGAGACAACAACTACCTAATGCTGGCATACCTCAACAAGCATCGTTTCCTAGTAGCTTAACACTATAAACTACATCATATATCCTTCTCCTTGTATCTCATCACAGCGAAAAAATCTCCGTCAAAAGATAGAAGCAAAACATTTGTAGCCACCGGTAGATGTGAGACACTAATAAGAACATAACACACATACTCACAACTCCAATGATGGGAACTGTTTCACACCACTCCCCAAAAATTGGGACGAATGAGAGACTAGAGTAACTTTTTCACAACTCCCTTATGAAGGGAAGAGGAGGAGAAGCAAGAGTTTACTTTTAATTCAAAAGAACAAGTACATCATGTAGAAAGAATAATGTAAAAAATTGTCAAAAAAAAAAAGTTCCATCAACATTAATATGTACATTACCGATTTAGAGGCAGTTTGTTTCAACGAAGTGGCCGAAGTGGTCACTTTCAATCTACTTCGGTGTGTTTGTTTCACTGATTTGAACCCGGAAATGATGATGTGATAACTTCTGAGTTCGGCCACTTCGGTGTCTGACTTCAGCTGGAAAAATCCCGAAGTCACCACTTCAGCCTCCCACTTCAGCCCACTTTACAATATTTTTCAATGATAAATAAAATAATTATTACCATGGTAATAAAATAATTAAATAACTACTCTCACTAATTAATAATTAAGCATAATATATTAACCGATTTAATTTAATTTAATAGCATGGTATTAAATTAATTATGTGATGTGCAAAGTTTTTAATTTAATAAATAAATTCTTTATTACCATCGTAATAAAGTAATTAAATTATTTAATGAAATCATATGATTTAATTAAATAAATGTAAAAAGCATGAAAGGGCAACTTTATCCCCTCACCGAAGTGGTGATCATATCCCCACTTCAACCATCCAAACACAGGAAGTGGTATCCGAAGTCCAGTTTTTAGCTTGAACCAAACACACTGAAGTTGATAGTTCCAGCTGAACTGTTCACTTCCACCGAAGTGCCACTTCTATACTTTCATCACTTCGACAATTCACTTCCGAACCAAACGGCCCCTTAATGTCAAATGTGACTAAAACAGAGTTTGTTTTTGTTGGATTTCATTTCACAAAAGTATTTCAGGTATTATACAGAGCTAACAGCAAGGAACTAGAAGTAAATGGTTTGAAAATTCAAAGACTATTTGAAATTTCGAAATATCAGAGACTATTTTAAGTTTGGCAACTTTCAGGCTAATAATGTAACCTATATATACACACACACACACATAAGATTTACAATTTTTTTAATTTTATTATAAAAACAACTAATAATTCATCCTCAATATAAAACTAGCTATATATCTCCATAAAATAGGATAAAAGAGAGGGAATATCAGAATACCCACACTTCAGCTTCTTATTTTCTTATTTCTTCTTCTTTATATCCAAAACACAAAAATAAAAGGGTGTTTACAACATTTCAAGAAATGGATGGACGGTCGGAACTGATTGGATCCGATGGTCTAGGATATTTTGATAGATGGAATAGTAAAAGTTTGGCGGCCGCTACAGTACCTCCAGCCTTCCCCCACCGCTACAGTACCAAATTGCTATAGTACCTTTTGTTGCCTATTATTTTATATATTTTATAACACTCCCCCTTGAATGCCTATGACCAAAGGATATGCCTCATTAAAATCTTAGTAGGAAAAACCCAATGAGATAAAAACCTAGTCAAGGAAAAAAAGTACATTATCCCTAGTAAATTTGAAAGTTACTACTTCATTAAAAATCTTGCATCAGAAAAACCATTGGGATAAAAATCGTGGCAAAGGAAAAAGAGTACAATCTCCCCCTCAAATAAATAACCTTATATATTGAAATCTTCTCATATCAATTTTGTGAACAAGCTGTTGATGTATACATTTGGGCAGTGATTTTGTAAATAAATCGGTTTGATTCTCATTATATTAAATCTTTCGAACTTCTGTGATACAATCTTTTTGTAGATCATGGGTGTAGAAAACTTTTAGAGAGATATGTTTTGTTTTATCTCCTTTAATATATCACCCCTTGAATATGAGATATACAAGCATTGTTATCTTCATAAATTAATGTAGCATTCATTGTAATTGATGGTAGTTTACATGATGATTGTATATGTCCGATCATAAATCGCAACCATTGGCATTCCCTGCTTGCTTCATGAAGAGCCATAATTTTAAAATGATTTGATGAAGTAGCTATAAGAGTTCATTTTATGGAACTCCATGAAATAGTCATACCATTATAAGAAAATATGTACCCAGTTTAAGATCTTCGTCTATGAGGATCAAACAGGTACCCGTCATCAGCAAAACCTATGAGATTTATGAAGACTCTTGTGGATAAAATAGGCCCGAATCTTTAGTTTCTCGTAAGTAGTGCAAAACATCCTTTATTCTCTTCCAATGTCTTAGTGTTGGTGTAGAGCTGTATCTTGCTAGAAAATTTATTGCGAAAAATATATCAATTTTGTATTATTTGCAAGATATATTAATGCACAAATTGTACTTAGATAAGGAGTTTCTGGGCCAAGAATCATCTTTCCCTCATCAAGTGGATGAAATGGATCTTTTTGGGCCTTGAGCGTTCAGACGACCATTGGAGTACTCAATGGATAGGCTTTATCCATATTAAATCTTTCAGTGCTTTTTAGTATACGTTGACTGATGGATAAATATTCCATCGAGTAAATGTTCAATCTATATGCCAAGATAAAATCTGGTCTTTCCTAGATCTTTCATTTCAAATTCTTTTCTTAGACATAATGCTTTTTTGGCAATTTCATCATGAGTACCTACAAGATTTAAATCATCCACATATATTTCTATCACAACAAACCCGTTAGTGAAGCTTTTAATAAAAATACAGGGGTTTATATCATCATTTTGATATCCTTCTTTTATAAGATAATCACTGAGACAGTTATACCACATCTATCTAGATTGTTTTGATTTATAAAAGGATCTCTGTAATTTAATAGATTGCAAGTGCTTGCTGGATGTAACTTTTGTAGTTTTGTATCCTTATGGGATTTTCATATATATATTATTTTCAAGTAATCTATAAAAATATGTTGTAACAACATCCATCAACTGCATATCTAATTCATTTTTTGCTGCCTCTGTATTATTGTTGTAATATTAAGTCTCGAAGATGAAATGTAGTAAAAGTTTTCTCAAGCATCATATCTTCCGTTATTGTTTCTCCATAGAGGTGTAACAACGAGACTATTTTAAATAGCTCGGATTTATATTCATGCATGCTTTTAAAGTCTTGGAACATGAGATTTGTTCAATCGTTGCGTGTTTTTGGGAGATATATAATTTTGAGATGTTCAAATTTCCTTTTCAAAGAAATCCACAATTCCTGTGGATCCTCAATCATTAAATATTTATTTTTCAGGCATTAAGATGATGCCTTATAAATATTAAAGCTTTTGATTTACTATAATTGGACTCATCATTATCAGGCTTAATGGTTTTGCTCAGGTTCCATGCCTTCAAATGTAATTTGGCATTGAGTCTCCAAGAAATGTAATTGCTTCCGGCAATATGGAGAGCCTAGAATTTTTTTCTTATGATGTTTGCCATTAAAAATCAAAACACTATATAAAATCAAATATAACAAATTATTAGAAAAAAATTAAAAAAAATGCTACATCAAAGATAAATGATACTGCATAATTAGATTAAAAGCAGATTCTTGTTGACAATATATTGTAAAAGCAACTAATAATTCATCCTCAATATAAAAATAGATATATATCTTTATAAAATAAGATAAAAGATAGAGAATATTAGAATACCCACACTTCAGTTTTTTTATTTTTTCTTCTCCATATCCAAAACACAAGAATAAGGTGTCTTTATAACATTTCAAAAAATTAATGGACGGTCGGGATTGATTTAATCCGACATTTCAAAACATTTTGGTAGATGAAATAGTAAAAATTTGTCGGCTGCTACAGTACCAATGGCTGCTACAGTATTCCCGTGGGCGGCTGCTACAGTGTTGTCGGCTGCTAGATGCCTACCGGTTTTGCTATTATAGGCATTCATGATTTTATATATTTTATAACAAATCTTTTATTTTTTATTTTTTTAATATTCCTGTGAGATTTTAAAAAAAGTTTATAAATAAGGAAAGAAAAGTGTCAAGAGTACCGCCACATTCCTCAGACACCCTTATTTCCAGAAGGCCCCCATCAATGAAATTCGTCGTCCCACAGCAGAGCTTGGTGCACGGCCATGGCGGCCTCGTCCTCCGCTCCATCGTCCATCACCAAATCAAGGGTCAGCATTCTGCTTTCTGCTCCTCCTCCATCCGCTGTTCCATCGCCCGCACCGCCCCCATCTCGAGCTCCTCTCCGGCCGTCGTCTCGTCTCGCGCGGCATCCATATACAGCCGTGAACATGAATCCGCCGATGACGTCGGCTCCTCCAAATGCTCGGATAATCCCTACGAAAGGGCGACGAACCCGAATGGCGTGGTCCAGCTTGGAATCGCTGAGAACCGCCTTGTAATGGATTTGGTTAAGGAGTGGATTTCGGAGAATGTGAAGGCTTCATTGATTGATCCGGAGATTGCTGGCTTGGTTCATTACCATCCTTTGGATGGCCTTTTGGAGCTCAAGACGGTCAGCTATCTCTCTCTCTCTCTTCATTGATTTTCGGGGGCGTTCATCTTTTGAGGGAGTAAAATATTTTATATTTTATGAGATTCTGTTATTATAGTAAATTATAAAAAAAATTACTAAACTAACCATTAGAGTCTAAACAATAAAAGTTGGAAGAGGAAACCAACACTTGGAACCAAGCGTGGAGTTTGTTGACTCTAGAGAGAGCGAGACTGGCAGCTCGAAAGAGATTCTTGATAATATCAATGCAGTCTAATTATTGCTTTTATGAATGTTCTTCTAGTAGTGTTTTGCTCCAGGAGGTTTATGTTTGTCATTTTAAAATGTTGTTTGGGTGTGTTTTAGTTCCGTATCATTTGTTGTTCTTTTTTATCTACTTTGTTCTATTTTTTTAATATATATATATATATATATATATATATATATATATATATTTAATAAATATGGTTTAAATGTTGTTTTCATTTTTACAAATAATATGGATTTAAATCTCAGTTTATGTAGGATGAGATCACAAACATGTTGAGGTATCATATGCTTGTAATGTCTCTTATTTTAGATTCAATGGTTCATTGCATCCAATGTGCAATGAAGAGATCAAGAAAAGGTATCTTGCCTCTTGCTTTTTCTCTTTAGCTTTTTATGCTCCTGCAAAATAACTGTTGATGATAAACTCTAAAGATTGAATTATGCATTTTTTTTTTTGTCGTTTGAGAGTTAAAAAAAAAATTAAAATTTTATGATATCGAGTTACTGCCTCACAAAATTGGAAAGTATAGGGACACACAAAGAGATCATCAGAGATTCTTTGCTAGAGTTTAGTGGAAGAATTTGAGAAAGTATGATATAGTAAGAGAACATAACCTAAAGATTGAACTTTGTAACAATCTTCTGAATTTGTACTTCATGTCTCTGTTCTGGTGTTTAAATCAATTGCTCGGTTTTACGCTGAATCCTATGATTGTGATTTAGGAAACATTGAACATTTGACATCTTAATTTGTTGTTTAAACAGGCATTAACTGCATTTATGGGTCAAGTTATGCTACGATCAACTTCGTTAGATCCATTTCAGATGATCATCACATCCGGTGCAACATCGGCGATCGAGATGCTTAGCTTCTGTCTGGCTGACACCGGTGATGGGGTCCTTATTCCCTCACCATATTACCCTGGGTAGTTAATCCTTTAATATTTAACAGTTTAGAATTCACTTAATCAAGTGAGTGCATTATAATTTTGCAGATACGATGGGATTATAAAGTGGCGGGCAGGAATAGAAATAATTCCTGTCCCATGCTGAAGCATGAATAACTTTCGGTTAAGTATCTCCTCCCTTGAACTAGCATACAATCAGGCAAAGAATCGAGGTGTAAACGTTCGAGCAGTTCTTCTCTCGAACCCTTCAAATCCTGTAGGAAATCTGATTGACCGGGGGACACTGTATGAGCTACTAGACTTTGTCACGGAGAAGAACATCCATTTGGTATCAGATGAAATTTTTGCTGGATCAAATCATGGAACTGATGAGTTTGTGAGCATTGCAGATGTCGCGCATATAGAAGGATTTGACAAAACCAGAGTGCATATAATTTACGGGTTACGGGTTGTCAAAAGTTCTTTCTCTTCCAGGTTTTGGAGTTGGAGTAATTTGTTCTTTCAATGAGAATGTCTTAGCGACAGCTAAGAAGTTTGCGAGATTCTCTTCTGTTTCAGTGCCAACTCAACGATTACTAATCTCAATGCTTTCGGATGTGGATTTCATTCAAACATATATCGAAATCAAGAGGAAGAGGTTTCGGAGAATGTACGAGTTGTTTGTTGATGGATTGAAACAGTTTGGTATTGATTATTTCCCTAGTAGTGCGGGTCAATATGAGCAAGCTAATGCGATCGAACAGCGAGAAGGGGGAGCTTGAGCTGTGGGATAAACTGTTGAATATATCTATGATCAATGTAACGCCGGGATCAGAATGCCATTGTGCCGAACCTGGATGGTTTTGCTTTTGTTTTACTACAATTACAGAGGATGATATTCCTGTAGTCATGGAAAGGATTAAGAGAATCATAGGAACCAGTAAATGTTAAAATGGCGGATTCAACATTTTTGAATTCCTCGTCTATATGAATCAAGAATCAATATTTTCGGTAAGATATGGTCTCCTATCCTAAAACAAAGAACAAGAACAACAAGAACAGCTTCATGGGGCAAGGAAAGAAACATCACTATTGAAGTGTTATGGCCAAGGCCTAAATTGTCTCTATTGTGGTTTGAATGTAAAAATAAATAAATAAATAAAACTATGTTTTTACCCAAAGAAGTTGTTTGCTTTGCAAGAATGTAAAAATATTACTAGGGAATTAAATGGTGATTAGAAAATATTATTGCCTTTGGTATTGTAGCACCAGTAATATCCATAGTAAAACAAAATTACTTTTATAGTGAACTATTGCTAAAGAGGTTAGTAATCATATTATCATTAAAATAGGTTTTCATCCTAATTCCTGATATGGTAGTAATTTGTTTGAATTTTTCTTTTTACACCAAAATTATTTTTCATGAAAAATGGTATTTTATTTTAATTTTAATTTTATTCAAAGTTTTAGATATAAGGTATTTTGGGAAAATATGCCAAAAATTAATTTTGGTATTATTATTTATTTATTTTTATTCAAAATTTATTTAATTTTAAATTTAAATTTGCTCCAAAGTTTAGATGGAAGGGTATTTTGGAAAATGTAGAATATTACCAAGTTACTTACTACGACCAATCAAATATGGTAATGAAAGATTGCCATTAATATAAGTCTTCAATCAAACATGATTATCATGCATTACCGCAGTATTCGTAACTTCTTTACTATGTTAATTTCATTACGGTAGTAATATATTATTCGTAACTTCATTACTATGCATATAGCATTCGTAACTTCATTACTATGTTAATTTCATTACGGTAGTAATATATCATTACGTTGAATCAAACGGCTCTAAAGTGTCAATTATCAATTTATTTTCATGTCTAATATGTCCAAAATTCAACTTTGGTTTCGATAAAACATTTGAAAATTATGCAGTTTATATGTGCGCAAATAAACTAAACTAAACTAAGTAGATATTTAGATAAATATAATGATTTGTCTATTTTGCCCATGCAAAACCTATGTGGTTTTTTTTGGGAAATCAATAAATGAAATATATATATAGATATATATATATATATATATATAATATATAACAATATATCCTCTATGAAGGGGTCAAGATTATCCCCAAAAATAGGTTTTCATGCAGATTTTTTGTGGTGGTGGTAATTTGCTTAAAATTTTCTTTTCATGTTTACAGATTATTTTTCATGAGAAATGGTATTTTATTTTGATTTTAACTTTACTCAAAATTTTGAATACAAGGTATTGGGAAAATGTGTCAAAAATTAAAATTTATTATTATTATTATTTAATTATTTTTATCCAAAATTTAATTTTACCTTAAATTTAAATTTATTGAAAAATTTTTGAGAAATTTGGAACATTACCAACTGAATTACTATAGTCAATCAAGCATGGCAATGAAATATTGTATTAATATAAGTTTTTAACCAAACATAATTATCATAAATTATCATAATATTTTTTGCCATATAACATTCTCAATTTTATTATTATAATAATATCATTACTTTGAATAACAAAGATTCTAAGGTGTCAATTATCAATCTATTTTCATATCTAATCTATCCAAAATTTAATGTTGGTTTCAATAAAGCATTTGAAAATTACTCAGTTTATAAATGTGCAAATAGACTAAAGTAAATGAAAGTTGATATTTAGAAAAATGTAATGATTTGTATATTTTACCCATTTATAAAATACATGGTTTTTTTTTGTAAGGAAATCAATAAACGAAATATATATAATATATAACAATATATCCTTTATGAAGGTGTCAAGATTAAAAACAAGAAATTAAAAAAAAAAATTAAATTGAAGAAAATGATTTTGGAGGCCTATCATAGTTGGCAAACACTCACTTAAGGCCTCTTTGAGGCAAAATAGGAGTTGCATGTCATTTCTTGCTAATCATGTTCCTAAATTATTAAGTACAAAAATACTTACGAAAATCTTTCATTCAAGACAGTGTTTACAAAGAAATTCCTTTTGGGCACTTTCAAAGTTTGTTTTTGGAAAAAATAAGAAGGATAGTAAAATAAAAGATGGCGAGAGTTTATATGATGTTTAAATATATACATCTTCTGGCTCTCTCAGCAGCTGTCCTTATGCTTCTGTGTCTCTCCACCTTCATATATGTAATGATTGTGCTTTTCTCTCTCTCCGCCATTATATATAACAGTTTTATTTTATAAAAACGAAATTCCTTTATACCGAAGATTTAAAATAAATAGGTTCATTTTAAGGAAAAAAATCATTATTTATTGATTTTTTTAATAAAATATGAGATGTAACTTTTTTATTTTTAAAGTAAAGTAAAACAAAAACTCCATGTTATGTTGTAAAAATGATTTTAAAGCCGATTCATAACTGAGTAACTCTAGTGGCCGAAACAGGATATATCGATTTAGAGGATTAAAAAACCAAAACACCAAAAAGCTAAAATGTTTTATAATTTTTTTAAAAATCTTGAAATTTCATTATTTTTTCACATAAAAAATATTTTTTATATTAATAAAATTCTTTTTTAAGAAAATTTATTAGAATGTTTAAATTTCGTTAATTTTTTAAAATAAGAGAATTTTAATAAATTTTTTTCTTAACTTTGGAATTCTGGTAATTTTTAAATAAATAATGAAATCTAAATTTTTATTATAATATTAAAATCCCAGCACTTGAAAAGGCCACAGCCAGTAATAACCTCTAACGGAGGGAAGGGGGAACTAGGGAGAGAAAAAGTGGGGGCCAGAAGCGTTAGAAACAAATGCTCGTGAAGCCAAAGCCGCACATATTCTTTGTTTAATAATAATAATAATAATAATAATAATAATAATAATAATACTACAAAAGAAAAGACAAAGCTTGTTCTTGTTTCTTGCTTTATCTTTTGAAGAATCTTTTTCCATAGACACATGAGAGTAAGCTCATCCAACGGTGCCGGTGGAGACGATCTCTCTTCTATCACTTATTTTAATTTTTAATAATTTTGAAACTGTTTAGCATTCGAAACGCACGCCAAGAAAAACATCACCTCAGTTAGATTTTTTTAATCAAGTGGGAGCACTTGGGAGGATGAGAGATAACACTCTTCTCACAACGTTAATTAACAAGAATAATTTATCTATTTTATTGAAACAAACAACTAGAAGAAATAAATGTTATTGAAGCCAAATGTTATTGAAGAAAAAAACTTGTACTTGTTTTTTAAAGGAATCTTTTGATATATGTACAAGAACAATTAAGATTGCAACATGAACCATGTGAGAGATCTAAAAGCACTAGATCCCACGTCTTGAAGACTCTTATTATAATGACAAACGATTAAGAGACGTTGGAAATGAGAACAAAGAGTTGTGTTAAGAGCATTAGGAAAAGTTTAGATAAAAGTTGTAACGGTGAGAAAGAAAAAGGAAATATAAAAATAACAAAAAAAAAACACATAAACACATAACCAATGTATAATGAAAAGTAAGAGCAGATGATACATAAAAACAATTTATAATACATAGAAAAAAAACAAACTCAATTATTTACATTGGGAAAACAAAATATGTGTGACAGTCCACATTGAGATCCACAATATTCTTGTTAAATATGTGGTACATGCTCTAAAAATTTACCTCTAACTCAATGAGACAAAAAGTTTTGTTTGTGTGTGATGTGACAAACTTTACTCTCATTAGAGAGACAACAACTACCTAATGCTAACATACCTCAACGAGCATCGTTTCATATAGCAGCTGAACACTATAAACTGCATCATATTTCCTTCCCCTTCGTATCTCGTCACAAATAAATAACTGAAGATCTCGGAATCTTCTCTTACCAATTTTGTGAACAAGCTATTGATGTATCATTTGGGGAGCGATTTTGTAAATAAATCAGCTTGATTCTCACTATGGTGGCGTTTGGTTGAATGTAAATCTAAATACAGTGGATTTCTAATTACAGTGTAACTGAAAGTACTTGGATTTTAAAATTTAGTGAAATCAAATCTAGTGTTTGGTTAGATGTATCTGAAAATACTGTATTATAAGCTTTAACATTATTTTAACGATTTTAAGTGCATATTAATTACTTTAACTATTAATTTTTTAAATTTATTAGTAAATTTATTAAAATTTTATTATATTTTCAAAATTTTGAATTTCATTATTAACCCGAGATTTTCATCTAATTTTATTATATTCATTATTTGTCAGGATTTTATAATCTTTCAATGGGTGTCCTTGAAAACTAGTAATAATCCAGCGCATCATAATAGCACCTGGATGTCCAAGTCTTTTATGCAATAGTTTGAATATTTCCGGAGAATAACTTCCGGGATAAGACAGTATGTGATTCCATCACTTTAATACATGTAAAATATAATATCGAAGATATACAATGAAAGCTTTTAGGTACACGTTTTTGGCATGAAACAACTTGAGTGATATAACGATGTTCTTTTTCTTCTTTATAAAACGTCTCTAAATGATATTTTTTGAGACGTATATCTTTAAAGCTAAGAAGGTTTCTCCTAGACTTAGGGGAATATAGAGCATTTTTAATTTGCAAATATGTCCCATTTGACAACACCAATGCTGCTCTTCCTAATCCTTCAATCAGGTTTGATAATCCAGCTATTATGGTTATACATGCTTTCCTCATTGATAAAGAGATAAAATAAATATTTCTTATTAAAATAGTATGTATTGTCCCACAATCGACAATACATTCATCATCTATCATTTTTCTAAAAATAAAAGAAAACATAACTTTAACATAATATAATACATAACACAAAATTTAGTCTACTAGAAAATTAAAAACATCTAGATATAATACATCATTTATACTAGTAGTAGGATCATTTTCAGTAAAGTTCACTGTGGGGTTCTCAGTAAAATTTGTCTCAGGATCATTACCTTTTTTTATTTTTGAGTGATTCCTGGTAAAGATGGACAAAATGTTTAGGGGTCCTATAAATTCTGGACTAGTGGCCTTCTAGCCCACAACGATAGCAAACATCCCTTTTTATTTCTGACCCCATATTGTGGGCTTGTGGTTTTTGTTGATAAATATCAACTTTACCATTAAGTGGTTTGAAATAATTTCGGCCCCAATCATGACCATGTCTTCTATGACCACCACGGTTTTTATAGCCGTCACCACGACCACGCCATTTTCCTTGCACATAATTAATTTCAGACAGTGGTGCTGATCCGGTTGGTCGAGATTGATAGTTTTGCATCAGCAACTCATTATTTTGCTTCACCACCAAAAGACAAGAAATTAATTTAGAGAATTTTGTAAAAATCTTGCCTCTGTATTTTTGTTGTAATATTAAGTCTCGATGATGAAATGTAGTAAAAGTTTTCTCAAGCATATATCTTCTGTTATTGTTTCTCTACAGAGACATAACACCAAGACTATTTTAAATAACTCAGAATAATATTCCTATACACTTTTAAAGTCTTGAAACCTGAGATTTATCCAAACATTCTGTGTTTTTGGCAAATATATCATTCTGAGATATTCAAATCTCTCTTTCAAAAAAATCCACAATTCTTGTGGATCCTCAATTGTTAAATATTCATTTTTCAGACTATCATCAAGATGATGCCTTATAAATATTGAAGCTTTTGTCTTACTATCATTTGGCTCATAATTATCAGGCTCAATGGTTTTGCTTAGGTTCCGTGCTTTCAAATGTAATTTGGCATCGATGCTCCAAGAAAATGTAATTGCTTTTGACAATATGGAGTGCCGTGAATTTTTTTCTTGTGATGTTTACCATTAAAAATCAAAACACTATATAAAAACAAATACAACAAATGATTAGAAGAAAAGTAAAAAAAATGCTGCATCAAAGATAAATGATAATGCATAAAAAGATTAGGATCAGATTCTTGCTTCTTATTTTTCTTATTTCTTTTTTACTATATTCAAAACACAAGAATAAAAAAGCATTTATAACATTTCAAAAAATAGATGGACGATCAGGATTAATTCCAATCTAGAACATTTTGTTAGATGGAATAGTAAAAGTTTTGTTGCTACTACAGTGCCTTTACCGTTCCATCGTGGGATTGTTTTATATATTTTATAACAAATTCGTTATTTTTAATTTTTTAATATTTTATTAAAAAATTATAAATAATGAAAGAGATGTGTAAGTACTACCATATTCGTTAGACAAATTCCAAAAGGCCCCCATCAATGAGATCGTCGTCCCACTGCAGAGCTTGGTGCACGGCGATGGCGGCCTCGTCCTCCGCTCCATCGTCCATCACCAAATCAAGGGTCAGCATTCTGCTTTCTCCTCCTCCTCCATCTGCTGTTCCATCACCCGCACCGCCCATATCGAGCTCCTCTCCAGCGGTGGTCTCATCTCGCGCGGCATCCATATACAGCCGTGAACATGAATACCCTGCTGACGTCGGCTCCGTTAAATGCTCAGATAATCCATACAATCGGGAGACGAACCCGAATGGAATGGTCCAGCTTGGAATCGCTGAGAACCTCCTCGCAATGGATTTGGTGAAGGGATGGATTTCGGAGAGTGCCAAGGCTTCATTGATTGATCCGGAGATTGCTGGCTTGGTTCCTTACCATCCTTTGGATGGGCTTTTGGAGCTCAAGATGGTTAGTTCTCTCTCTCTCTCTCTCTCTCTCTCTCTCTCTATCTATATATATATATATATATATATATATATTCGTTTTAACCATGCCTTAGGAGTGTATTAGGAGAGAGTGGAGGATCTCTCCCTACGTTTCAACCTACCAATGAAAGAGAATCCAGTCTTGATCTTTTGCCTGGGAGTAAAATATTTTATATATATAAGATTTTTTTTTCTATAGTAAATTATAAAAAATTTACTCACCTAATTTTTTTTTTAATATTGGACCGGATCTCCAGCAGAAGATGTTCTTATTTTTGCCACAAATATGGATTTAAGCCTCAGTTCAGGTAGGATGAGATTACAAATGTGTTGAGGTATCACATGATTGTAATGTCTCTTATTTTAGATTCAATGGTTCATTGCATCCAAAATGCAATGAAGAGATCAAGAAAAATCTGGCTTCTTGCTCTTTCCCTTTAACATTTTATCCTCCTGCAAAAAATCTGTTGATGATAAACTCTAAAGATTGAATTCTGTATTTTTTTTTTTTTGGTAGTTTGAGATTTAAAAAGAAGGTAAAAATTTATGATGCCGAGTTACTGCCTGAACAAATTTGGAATGGATAGGGACACACAAGGAAATATTCAGAGATTCTTTATTAGAGTTTAGTGGAAGAATTTGAGAAAGTATGATATAGTAAGAGAGCAAAACCTAAAGGTTGAACTTTGTGATCATGTTCTGAATTTGTACTTCATATCTCTGTTATAGTGTTTAAATCAATTGCTGCATTTTACTCTGAATGCTCTGATTTTATTTTAGGAAACATTGAACATGTGACATCTTAATTTGTTATTTAAACAGGCATTAGCTGCGTTTATGGGTCAAGTTATGCTACGATCAACTTCTTTAGATCCATCTCAGATGATCATCACGTCTGGAGCAACATCGGCGATCGAGACGCTTAGCTTCTGTCTGGCTGACACCGGCGATGCGGTCCTTATTCCCTCACCGTATTACCCAGGGTAGTTAATCCTCTAGTATTTAATAGTTCAGAATTCACTTAATCAACTGCGTGCACTATAATTTTGCAGATACGATTGGAATATAAAGTGGCGAGCAGGAATAGAAATAATTCCTGTCCCATGCCGAAGCATTGATAACTTCAGGTTAAGTATCTCCTCCCTTGAACTAGCATACAATCAGGCAAAGAATCGAGGTGTAAACGTTCGAGCAGTTTTTCTCTCGAACCCTTCGAATCCTATAGGAAATCTGATTGACCGGGGGACACTGTATGAGCTACTAGACTTTGTCACGGAGAAGAACCTCCATTTGGTATCAGATGAAGTTTTTGCTGGATCAAATCATGGAACCGATGAGTTTGTGAGCATTGCAGATGTCGCGCATACAGAAGGATTTGACAAAACCAGAGTGCATGTAATTTATGGATTGTCAAAAGTTCTTTCTCTTCCGGGATTTCGAGTTGGAGTAATCTGTTCTTTCAATGAGAACGTCTTAGCGACGGCTAAGAAGTTTGCGAGATTCTTTTCTGTTTCAGTGCCAACTCAACGATTACTAATCTCAATGCTTTCGGATGTGGATTTCGTGCAAACATATATCGAAATCAAGAAGAAGAGGCTTCGGAGGATGTACGAGTTGTTTGTTGATGGACTGAAACAGTTTGGTATTGATTGTTTTCCTAGCAGTGCAGGTTACTATTGTTGGGTCGATATGAGCAAGCTAATGGGATCGAACAGCGAGAAGGGGGAGCTCGAGCTGTTGGATAAACTGTTGAATATATCGATGATCAATGTAACGCCGGGATCAGAATGTCATTGTGCTGAACCAGGATGGTTTCGCTTTTGTTTTACAACAATTACAGAGGATGATATTCCTGTAGTCATGGAAAGGATCAAGAGAATCATAGGAACCAGTAAATGTTAAAAAGGTTTAGTTTCAACATTTCTGCATTCCTGTCTACTTGATATATGTAATTTAGGTGATGTTATAGTACAGTGGATTTCAAATTACAATGCAAATCCTTGTATCCAATGTTTTGTCAGAAGTGAAATGTTGGATTTTCTTATTTTATATTTAGATTTTATTATTTTATATTTTATTAATGGGATTGATAAATCTGAATTTATAAAACATATGTTTAATTTGATATGATTGAGGTATATGGTGACCTTATATTTGTTATTTTTTATATATTCCAAAATTGAAACAAGTTATTTAACTTCAATATTAATCAAATATTCATAGAGGTAACAAGCCCCAGCAACTGTGTTGTGGATTGTTATTTGAATATTAAATAGATAAACTCAGGATGTCAAAGCCCTATATTGACAATAGTGCTGCAGTACTATACAAATACTATAGCGATATTATAAAAATATTATATTAATGATATTTATTCACTGTTCATTGACTTTCTTGTGGAAGGATATTGGTTTTTTTTAGCCTGATTTTATTTTTGAAAAATTTCTAGTTATGCATGTGAAAGGATTCTAATTGCCCTATGTAATGTGTGCCAAATTAATAAATTCTATCAAGTCACCGTAACTAATGCATTATTATACCTACATGTCTTTCCACAATAATCTTATAAACCCATGCTTGCCACCTTTATATATATATATATATATTCTCTGTAATAATGTCAGCCAGCTAGATAACATGACATGAACAACCTCATCGAACATCTTGTCGAGAGGTTAAAATAAATAATTGGCCTCGCTCAGTGATTGAATGAAATTAACGAAAATTTACTTCATTTTTGTTTCATGTCTTTATGATAATGCATGAAGACTCCTTGTCAAATATTTAGGATGCATTTTTATTAAAGTTTAATTTTCAAAATTCTCTAACTTTTTAGTGGGTCTGATATAATAATGATGATGGTGATGGGATGAGAATAAGATGAAACAACTGACACACCCACTACCCTTCCGCCACCACGCCACCAACATATGGGTTTCGGATAGTTCAAATCACACTAATTTATAAATTCATCCAAACAAATAAAATATTTTTTACAATATTATTTTTAAGATAAAAAGTAACATAAATCTTAAAAATGTAAAAACCCAAATAAATACCCCCACAATAGTCTTTTTGGTATAGCAAAATAGTACCATGAGAAAAAGATGAAAAGAACGAGTGTAATCTTTGGTTTAATCCCATATCATCTAATAGATAAAATAAAATACCCATGTACATATATGTGAAAAATTATCCTAAAAAATGAATAAGGTTACCCACATGTATATGCATATGAACACTAGTTATTAGGCAACAAGAATCCATTGTGGATTCATGACGAAAATAAGCTGTCAATGATTTTTCATGAAATTCAATTGTTCAAGCATCATTATGGATTGATTCATTGATGCTTCATAGTTTATTTGAATAAGATGACATTATACAATTTCAAGCTGGGCAGTGATTTAATTTCGAAGATACTGATTTAAAACCTAATAAAAAATCTTGAAATTTTTTAAAAATATGATCAGATTTTCTGTCATCATTTCTAATAACACGTAACAACATAACAAGAAAGCAAAGATTAAAGTTACTAATAATCTCTAAATTTTGACCTGTTTTCAGTCTGACATCTATAATATAATATAATATAATATAATATAATATAATATAATATAATATATATCTTGAATCACATGATCTTGTTTTGAACTCTCAGTCTAACATGAGCAAGATGAGAAGAAAACATAAACAAATTCAAAAATCAAGATTAAATAAACACAATACTTTTTTACTATAAGGAGCAAAGTGAAAATTGGCCCAAACATAGGGATCCAAGTGCCTATACAACAGAAATTGAAGAACAGGGAAAATGGTAAATCAGCAGCATATATCCATTATGGTACAATTATAACAATTTTAGGAATATTTCATGACTTCTAAACCAATCAGTAATTGAATAATACAAGGCAAAGTTCAATCAATAAAGGATCTGACTTGATGCTAAGAAAGCCACACATTACAAATTTCAGTAACTGGTTTAGGGTTTCATTGAAGTTCTCTGAATTGTGTGTTTGTTTCCAGTCAAATGTGTTATCTGTAATGTCTCTGCCCCTAAGAGTGTTCAATGCTACTCACCTTGTTATTTACAGAAGATCATCACCATCATCTTGACCATAAGATCCGCAAAGATCTATACAAATATCCGATTGCATAAGCGCAGCAGAGGAAGGCAAGCTCTGAGAAAGGATAACAATTCTGGATCCTGAACATGAATATAAGGAACCCACAGGTTGTTCCTTGAGAAAACCCTATTTTGTGAGTGATAATTGACTAACTGAGCTCTTCCTCAGCTTGAAGCTTTCGAAGAGCTTTCTTTGCATAGATGGTGATGGCTATGGTGGCAACAACAGCAACACAAAAGCCAATTCCATCATAAATAACCTGCGGCATTGACAAGAAACCGCCTTGGTTTGTAGCATCTGCAAGGCTTCGGATAAGGATCCCGCTGTTCACCGAAGAAAGCAGAGCACAATCAGTAGTTTACTCTCCTAGCTCTACTTGCTAACATAAACAAAGTCTTGCGTAAGAAGTGATTGTGTGAATTTTGACTCTGTTAGATTTGTGATGAAATAGAAAAAGCTTTGTCATTTTTAAAACATATAAAAAGGCTAGGCACCAAGAACATATTTTAACAAGTGTCCATAGGGTGAAGGAAATCTAAACTATTGGCAGCATTCAAGAAGTTCAATGACACGAAGAGATTTCAAACCTGTAAATAGTCAGGAAAGTCTCAGGAATTGTCCCCACAATTGATCCAACTATATACGGACTGTACTTGACATTTGTTGCAACAGCTGCATAGTTGAAAATAATATATGGAAAAGGAGAGATTCTGATGAGTGCAACAGCTCGAAACTGATGAAACCAATTTCCTTCACCAGCCAACCGTATAATAGCTGCTCTCTTTGGCCATCTCTCCAACCATCTCTACATAAAAATCATCAAAGGAACTACATTAGCATGCCCAGTAAGCAACACCAATCTTGTGTTTAGATATAGATGAAAAGTATCAGGGGACTAACATGAATTCTGTACCGAAATAAAGAACCAATGAAATACGGCAGTGACATGCCAACACTTGTTCCTGCCATTATAAGCAGAAAACCATAGCCATAGCCAAAGGTTATGCCAGCTATCCACATGCAAGGTGAAGAAGGTAACAATAGAGCAGGGAATAATGCAATAGAAGTAAAAAGTATCAACCCAAGGACTGGTCTGTTAAATGCTGCCATTTCCCAGTCCAAAATTGGAGTAACCACCTGCCCCCCAAAAAAATATACAGTTAATAGCATAGTCAAAATCACTGTTATATAAACATGTTTAAAAGCTGAAATACTGCTATATTGAATCCTACAAATGGAATTAATCCGGCAAAACATCAAATGGGAATTCACAAATGAGTTAGCACTCACTATTATGCTTACCTAAATTTAATCCAGCAAATTCAGAGAGAATTTTGACTTACACATTACCAAATATAGGATAATGGTAAAACAACTCATTACATTTTTATTACTAAGTTTTGTCAATCCAGAGAGTGTACAAGCTTATGAGCAAACAAGCGGAACTAAACTCTAAGAAGCACCCCGTGTTTGCGGAACGTGATGGTATATATGATTTACTCTCATTTGGCAATGCATAAGTAGCAAGGATACAATATCTTTCCCCTATCCACAATTTTTAGCTCATCTCACATCTCTGGGAGACTAGTGTTTATAGATTCTACAAAATCACATTATCTTCATATAAGTCACAGGTAAAACTGTATAGACATATACCATGAAGTAAAGGACTGGGAAACAATACCGTATCATATTCTTTCTCGAAGAAACTTGACCATTGCAAATCTCCCTAATACGCCTTAAAACACCAAATCAACATCTCTATCAGGATTGAAGAAGACAAAAACCAATCACAAAATAAGAACATTGTTAATTTGTCCTCCTTTCATGGAGAAGTGCAACAGTGGCTTGAGTCACTTTAGTGCACCAAAGTTCTTTCCAATTTTACACCAAGAAGAATTAGACAATATATTCCATATAACTCAAAAGAAAAGGTGATTACTCAACCCACTTCCATACAAGAACTTCTCAATCTCATTTTCTATTTTTCTTTTCTATTTCAGTCAAACATCAAAAGAGACTAACATCGGGAAAGCAAAAGCTATGTGTTTTCTTCGTTAACGCAAACCAAACCATCAATGCTCGAGGTTGTTCGGCAGAAAAAGAAGACCTAATTCTTAACAGAGACCTAATTCATCCCCATGCACATTCTTTCAAGTTTCAACTTTTAACAATTCAAGAAATGATAACACTCCTAAAAAATTTTTTTATACCCTAAAAACCTTCAACACTAATCTCTAGAAGAAAAAAAGAAAAAGAACATCACACGAAAAAATTCAAAGATATCGAATAAAATAAAAAAAAAATCACCATGCTTGGTTTCCCCCATCCAATCCCTCTTAAACTAAACCCAAATTTCTCTTTCAACAGAGCATCAATCAAACTCAAACCAAACATATTAATCAAAAAATCACAACAAACCTTAAATTCAATCAACAAACACATAATTAAAAACAATTCAAAAAAAGAGGCACCTTTTTCAAGAGAAGCGGGCCACCCCAGATAACGAAGGCCGCGACAACACCCAACACCACAATGGCCAAGATCACCACCTTCAAGCAACACCATAACGAGCACATCCTCAACGGACATCGCTTCTCCGACGAACCCATATCCACAGACTCAGGATCCGGGGCGCATCCTCCCAATCTCACGTAATCCCCGGTTCCTTCCCCCATTCCAAGCTTTGATCTCAGAACCCCAATCTCATCGAAATCCTTCGCTACAACCTCCGAATTGCAAACCCTAGGAATCGAGATTGAATCAATAAAGCAACGGCATTGCAATTAGGTAGCCCTAGCACCGCGGAAGAAAAAGGGAAAGAGAAAGGAGGGAATAATATAAAGAATAGAATGCAAGGGATCTGCGAAGCAAAGCAACGGGTTGTTTTCGCTTTTAGTTTCCGAAAAGTAATTATTTGCACCTAAAAAATGGACCGTCAAAAGAAACCTCCCCAATGCCCTCATCTGATTGGTCAAAACCTTGCATGCGCTTTTTTAGTTATGCCCTTGGAAAACCTATAAAAAAACGTTTTAAGTAAATTTGTATGTATAACCCTAAAAATGTGTATAATTGTTTGCTTAAATCATATATGCATGTTTATGTTATCTCTGCCTAACATTAGAATTATGTATATACATATGTATATATATGCAAATATCATTGTTACAAGGGTATGTATGCTTATATATATATATTGAAACTCCTATAAGTGAATTCAACTCTATCATTAGAGATAAACTCAATCATCACACAATTTTACTTTTTTTAAAAGTGATGATTCGAATTCTTGTTACTAAAATAATTGAAATGCTAAATAAAAAATTTTTACTTGTTATAATATATTACATTTTAATTTATTTAAAATGGAATTACTAAATTATGAAGTTTTTGTGTGTACAAATGTAAAGTGCTCATATATATATTTTAATCTATAACGATTAATTTAATAAGGGGGAATTTTAAAATGTCCCGAGAGGCGTTCAGGTTGTAAACGTTTCCGATAAAGAAAAGAGGGGTGTATAGAAACTTTCCTCAGAGTGGGTCGGTTTAGGGGCTGTTTGGTTCGGAAGTGATTTTCTGAAGTGGTGACTTTCTGGAAGTGGTACTTCAGTGGATGTGTGTAGTTCAGTTGGAAGTGCAGACTTCTGTGTGTTTGGTTGTTGCTGGAAGTGTCACTTCAGGAACCACTTCCAGTGTTTGGTTGGTTGAAGTGACATCTGGAAGTTACCACTTCGACAGTTCATGGTGTTTGGTAAGAGGTGAAGTGGGTGTATGGTAACCACTTCGGGAGGGGGGGTATGGTTACCCCTAGTATTTTTTTGAATTAAATTTTAAATTAAAGTGTTTATTTATTTATTATTTTATCATGATATAATTTTTGGTAAATTTTATTTATTAAATTTATTTAAATTCACGATTAAATGTTTATTTATTTATATACAAAAATATGCAATAACAATTTTCCTCAATTTTAAATGTTCAATTTATAATTCGAGATTAAATTGTAACCATGACATAATTGTTAATTTTTTTACTCTTGCATCGTGATCTAAATTTTAGTTAAACTTTGTTTATAGAATTTTTTTTTGTACTTAAGTTTTAATTGATCAATAGCGTGACAATAATAGAATCAATAACGTAATTACATACACATATATACATATATGTCATTTTATAATGTTCGAACTATCGCATTTTATTAGCTCGTATCTTATTAATAATTTAACCAAGGCCAGCAACAAAAAGATCCATGCGAGGATGGGGAACATAACTCCTACTCGGGTTCGGGGGGTAATTGATTCACACCTTCCGTGCATTAGTAGTGGGATAATTTCATCTCATCGCTATTGTTAACAACTGCCACCACACATACACATTCAGAAAACAAAACACGTGGAAAATCTGCCACAGTAGGCGTGCAAGCTTCCAAGTAATCACTACGAAATCTTTTTTCAATTAAAACTCCACACAGTAATATTTACAACTTAAATTCCTTTGCAAACAATGTCTGAAACAACGATGCAATCACAACACCAGGTCAAATACAACAACCACTCGAGGAGACGATATTGCCCATGGACCTAATAAATCCATACATGCCATGTTCTCTAATACAAAATACATCACAAGGCAGATTCATGATAATGAGAAACACTCCAGGTGTTTGAGCACACGGGTTCATTTGTTGTTGTATCAATCCAGATGAGTGGTATGCCAACACTAGATTCGCCTGTAGATCTGAAAGTATGACTTGTGAGTGTTCAAGAGCATAATTTCAGTAATACATTGTACTTAATAAGAATGACATGGTATGCACTTGTATAAACAACATGAAAATAACAGGTATGAAAAGGGCAAGAATAAACCATTTTCTTACAAACCTGACAATCAACTGTTACAAGGATAACATAACAGAAAAATGCAACTATAACGGGTAAAAATTAGATAATGAAGTTGGCGAAATCTGAAGATCAGCTATTACAAACCTGAGAATCAGCTTACCAACCTTTTTTTATCAACCTATTACATCACCTTCACTTTCGCGAACTCGACAAAGTTGGCGAAATCTGTCATGGCTCAGTTGTGAAGAGTAACGTGCACGCACATCATAGGCATAAATTGAAAGCATTTCTGCCTGCAATCTCTGACACACACTTGCAAAAACCCAAATTGAACCAATTGAAAAGAATAACAAAAAGACAGTGTCTTAAATGAAACAAGCAGACTCATGTAAACAAGTCTCAGGGTGTCCAACACACAGTTTGTGTAAACATACACAAAAATATGACCGCCAACCTTGGCAAAATAATTACGGTTGGGAAACAACCCGAGCCGATAGAAAAATCCATGAAAGAAAAAACATCACCCCAAACTAGACACTGGGTGCAAGAGGTCACCACCCAATTGCCCCGCCAGTGCCCGTACTCGGGGGAAGGGAAAGCCAGCTAGCCAAAACAACTTGAGATAATCATAATAAAAGAAAACAATCAAAAAACTTTCGCACAAAATTCAAACTAGCCATGAAACAGAGACCAAAACATATAAAAAATAAACCCATTCGCAAGCCAGCAAAAAATTTTTGATACCCTTGTATAAGAAAAGTATCCTAAACGCACATCATAGGCGTAAATTGAAACCATTTCTGCCTGCAACCTCTGACATACCCACTTGCAAAAAATCAAATTGTGAAAATTGAACACATCGATACGAAGAATGACAAAAAGACTGTGACTTAAATGAAACAAGGAGAATCATGTAAACAAGACTCAGGGTTTCCAACACACACAGCTTGTGTAACATAAACAAAAATATGACCTCCAACCTTAGCAAAATAATTATGGTCGGGAAACAACTCGGGCCGACAGAAAAATCCATCAAAAGAAAAATACCACCCTAAACTAGACCCTGGCTGCAAGAGGGCACCACCCAATTGCCCCGCCAGTGGCCATACTAGGGGGAGGGGAAAGCCAGCTAGCCAAAACAACCTTGTGACAATCATAATAAAAGAACACAATCAAAAAACTTACGCACAAAAGTCAAACCAGCCATGTAACAGAGACCAAAACATATAAAAAATAAACAATTCGCAAACCAGAAAATTTTTTTATGAAGAAATTAGACTGAAGCAGCAGAAATAGTCTCCATCAAAATGGTTCCAGCATGCAGCTGGCTGCAAAAGAAAGAGCCCTCCCCCTTTCATTGCCTCGCCAGTGCATTACGCACGCACATGAATCATGCCTCAGTGCCTGAAAAATATTGATGTACTCATCATTGCCATGGGATGAAGACCTACAACATCAAAACAGCAAGCAGAACAGCAACAATTAGACGTAATTCATCAACAAACAGTAAATTCATACCAACACAAAGCACATACTACAGATAATTCAACATAGATAATAGCAACATACTGCATATAGCATAACCCATAACATGCAAAACGTTCATAGCAACATACTACAGACAATTCAACATAGATAACAGAACACACAACATGCGATAAGTTCATAGCAACATAGACAAAATACTCAAGCCACTGGAACTGCTAACGTGTGAAAGTAAAGTACGAAGACCCTGCAATTTATCTGCGACATGGGTTAATTCATCCCGGAGAGGAACCTGCTTACCCACTCCTTGCGCTGTGCGACTTTCCTTACCGTAAAACCCCTTGCTTCAGATTCACGGCATTGGAGATAATCCAGCACTTGCATGAGCTCATGCTCCTCGTATCCATCAATCTCCATGACGCTCTGATAGAGCATATCCACCCAGTGAGCTGGATTCTTAATTGCACTGGCCATTTCACTTACAGCTGTGACTAGATCATCCATCGTCGAGGAGGATCTGGAACGTTTTTTTGAACGGGCAGTTCTGGTAGTGGACGATGTGGCGGGACTACTGGCGGTATGTGGCGGTGGAGTCTGATTATTCTCGCCATTACTATTGTCATTAACGGGGGGCTGAGTCGACGTACACAACGTTTGTGTCGCCATCACCAGGGATCTCCCCAAATTCAGAATACAGTGACGTCGCATATGACCCTGTTGCGTTGTCATCGCCGCAAATCACCTTAAGGCCATCATAGTTCTCGATGGGCTTGTTTATAAAGGCCTTCGCAGCAGGATGTGCCTGTAATGGGGTATGTATAAATTAGTTTCGACATTCTTTTAATTAGCTCCATGCGAGTACTTTACGTTTACACCGTGTATCATTAGAAATTGTTACAATACCTCAACGTAAGTCACTGCCACTATCGGGTCTAGAGTGATCATTTTCAGGTTATCGTCCCATCCAGCTCCACTGAGGTCCCTCAATTTCTTGATTTCCACGTATCGTGCTTTCAAAGTTCTATAATGGTTCTCAACATTTTCAGCTGTAAAGCTCGTGTCAAACCTTGCATTGACGACGGTGGCCGCCTGGCCGAATGCAGCTCGCTTGAAGGATTTGTCACACTTGAGGCCCCTTCTCGCTTGTTCCACCAGAACGGGTACTAGGACGTTGTCAAACTCAGGTTTCCACCTCTTGTTCGGTGTTCCACGCTTTCCTAACGTGTTACCTGAGGCAGAACCCTCGCGAGCAGTATTTCCACTATCCATGATCCTTCAAACATGAAATAAATTGTGAAGAAGGAATTTATAATCACAGAATAAAACAAAAATGCAACAGTTGTTAAAGCCATAGGATAGCATATTTCTGTTTTTTAAAGTAAAACAACAGACGAAAATGTCGGGTACGACATAATTCAGCATGTCTAATGAACACATAAAAGTGACACTTATGCGAGATAGCCTCGGCCGACGTAATGGTCCCACATGTTAGATGCTATTTGGTCCCTCAACTCCACCCATTGTCTATTCTCTAGCCGTTGTTCGCGTTGCGTACGGCTTTGAGATGACAAAACATGTTCATCCTCGTCGACGCTACCTTCATGTAGGATGGCATCCGTCGGGTCGACACCTGCTATGTAATTGTGCACAACACAACAGGCAAGTACCAGTTTAACTTGGGTCTTAAAAGGGAAAAAGGGTCGCGACGTGAGGATCTTGAAACGATTCTTCAAGACACCAAATGCCCGCTCAATCCTTGATCGTAACATTGAATGACGAAGATTGAACAATTCTTTAGGGTTCGTCGGCGGCCTTCCACTATGCTCCTTCAAATGGTATCGCACACCGCGATATGGAGCTATGAAACCGTTCATGGTTGTGTATCCGGCATCTACTAAGTAGTACTTTCCTAAGAATACGAAAGATCAATTAGTACGTGTGTTTTAAGGTCTATAAGGTGTCGGCCGACAATTTGCTTACCTTCTAAAACCCTTAATCCCTCAGGTTGTGGACGTGAGAGTGCATCCCGTAAAACAGTGAAGTCATTGACTGATCCCTCCCAACCGGCTAGTACGTATGTGAATTTCAGATCTGGGTTCGCCGCAGCCAACACATTTTGTGTAGGACCTTTCCTACCAAGGAAGAGGGGCAATTCATGTGCGGGGACTGATGCATCGATGTGTGTCCCGTCCAGTAATCCAATGCAATCCTACAATGCATGCACACATGATTGAGTTAGGGTTTGGGTGTCTAACATATTAGGACATAACCTATGAATTTTATGGAACTTACTTTGAAAAAGGGATACCAACTAGGGTTATTTTCTATGTCAGGGTGGCAAGCGTTAGAGGCAGGCGTGACGAAATCGTCACGGATTGCACAAATAGCTCGAATTACATTGTTGAAATACCGACTAATAGTTTCCCCCCCGAACGAAGGAACTCCATCCGCACAGTTCGATTCTTCGTGTTATGGCCAACAATATGCAAGAAAATCGCGAGTTGCTCTTCTACGGACACATGTCGTGTGTCGACGAGGAGATGCCTATCGCGCATAATTTGTGACAAATGCAAGAAAGGCCCTACGTCCATCCTAAGGTAGCTGACGCAGTAGTCACGACCACTCCGCAAAATCCGGTTCATGTGTTTCTTCCTAGTGAGGTCTCGGTATAACGATGGCTCTATGTATCTCCTAAGCCTACTCGAGCGGAGATCCTCACTTACACAGGCAATCACGACAACCATGGCGGTGAAGGCTGCGACGAGAGTCCTCGCGCGCTCGCATGTGGTCCAACTATCCATCTATAAAATCATTTAATTAGCACAATGGATTAGGCTAAAACATGTACATAAACACCGACACAAGATAATCTCGTTTTTAAAACCTACCCGCTGCGAATTTAAATTTCCCTAGATGGTATAAGAATGTTGGGGTGGTATTTGACCTAGTGCTAATAAGTTGCAATTATATGTCAAAATATGAAACAAGGACAGCGAAGTAGATGACATACTGCGCTTCCTCAACAGATTCAGTGTTATACATTGAAGCTCCATGTTGCAGAAATTAAAGCCTAGCAGTTATAGAGGAATGATTGAAAAAGACAGCAGATGCATCTGTCAAAATGTATAGCTTACATACAATTCTTATAGACACACACTTCGACAATTGTCTACTTCTTTTCAAATATGAAATGAACACGGCAACAAGTTAACAAACAAGAACCCATTCTCATAAATGCAATCAATAGAGCATAGCACAGTTCATAATGTTTATGTTCTTGATTTTCATGAAATGAAAGAATAACATCTTGTCCAATCATAGTAACATATACTATAAGACGGAGTAGACTTGTTCACATGAAGAATATTGCTTATCCTAGAGCAATTTTAATATTCAATGTGATACCGAAATAGCATGATTGAAGTGCATATGGTTGACATAAGCAGGGCCAACTCCGCATTAACATAACATTCTTTTGTCAAGAAATGGTTGTCCACATACAACCCTACACTAACATAACACGGACACTTGTTAATTTATTTGCGAGGTTCATATGATCAGGGCGGCAAATTAATACACAAAAGAAGACAAACTTACAGTCGTATAGGAAATCAGTGAAGATTATACATAAATAAGTTTTTCCTCCATGGTACGTATCCTCCAGGAAGATGTGCAATAGGATCCCTTTAGGCGAATAGAGAAGTAACCGGACCAGGCCGGGCCTCCCTAATGGCCTTGTAATCCTTGGCTTCCTTGTTGCGGACAATATACCAATGGAGGCGTCATACATTAGTTACACAATAATCAATAGTGACAATTTCTGGCATATTTATCTCTGTGAAGCATGCTTCCTAGAACAATTAAGTGCAAAAATAAAGGGTAACAAATCCAAAACACATTAATAAGTTGAAAGAAGGGACAAAAAAAAGAAACATCGGAGCTCAACTTCATGACAAAATTAGCAAAAGCAAATCACAAATGAGAACCGCATGTCCCGGACCAACTTAATTTTGAAATCAGCCAAAGGGAAACTCACCTTGAGGTCTTTGCCGTCGAACAGGATTGTGGTCTCATGACAAAAATTAACAAACATGAAACAAAGCAGTAGGTACAATACCAACACATTTATGCTTTTGACCCTGTCATCATGCTCAACCCGCGCAAACTTTAGAAATAAATTACCAACTTGCATCCATTTGATCCCAACACCAATTGAACAAGGAGCATAACCTTCCACTTGTTCAAGGAAACTAAACTTACTGAACACATCAATAGGATTAAACTCACCTTTTGGTTTAAAATGAAAAATATGTACCTTGTTCTCCACACTTGTCCTCCAGCTAAAACTTTTCAGTCCACTGTCAAAGTTCATAAAAGAAAATTGTCAACAACAAACAAACACAAAGTAGAACCGTCAAAAATAAAAAATTGCTGCAAAAGCACAAAAGTAAAACAGAAATGATAACAATGGTTCATATGAATATCACAATTGCAAGCACAAGAGATGGTGAAAGAAAGTTCTCCTAAGGCACATTCAATATTGTGAAAATATCAACCATGGATTGCTCAAAAGTGGACTTGAACTATTTCCAACACAGAAAATTGAACCAATTAGGTGTAAATTGTCTAACACAAACATGTAAATAATGCAATTTATTTTCAATCATGCTCATGGAAAAGCTGGTTTCACACTCTAAATAATTTAGAAGGGGAAAATACAGAACATATATTGATGAGCAGGGGAAAATACAAAGAAGGAAAGAGAAAATAGTACAATATAGATAAAAGGTACTATATAGATGTATAGCCATCTTTAGACAATTGGCAGTTTGATATTACATAGCCATTCTCAATAACAAAACTCACTAATACAAACTAACACAAATCAACAGCATGAATATATTACAAAGAAGGAAAGAGAATACAGTACAGCTTTTGTTGTATGCTTTGATAAACCAGGAAAATGCCACAGAATCCATCATCTATATTCTACAATAGGATTGATCTTTTTTTTTCAGAAGAAACCATTACATAGACCTACACAACATGGACAGAGAGAGGGTACATAGGCATCTTTACACAATTGGCAGTTTGATATTACATAGCCATTCTCAACAACAAAACTCACTAATACAAACTAACACAAATCAACAGCATGAATATATTACAAAGAAGGAAAGAGAATACAGTACAGCTTTTGTTGTATGCTTTGATAAACCAGGAAAATGCCACAGAATCCATCATCTATATTCTACAATAGGATTGATCTTTTTTCTTCAGAAGAAACCATTACATAGACCTACACAACATGGACATAGAGAGAGGGTGCTTCTCTGCTACTTATGTTTTGGGCAAAATCATCAGGAAAAAAAAAACCATGGTAAATCATTTACAAGATAAGGGACTCTAGCAATCGGAGACAGCTAGAGTATGATTATCTTAGGAAAAATGAAAAAAAAAAAGAGAGGGTCAGAGGCGGAACTAGGCAAGGGAACAAGGTTGATTCAAGTAACCCACCATCAGTGGGCTTCCAATCGCACATAAACGCAGCAAAACAGAAAAGATGAACGAGAAACTTACATAGATTTACAGATCCCAGAATGGATTAACTTCCGATGATCCAGATCCCACTGTCTACCCTCCTACCGCCTGATAATAGAGAAGAACAAACTCCTTATGTCTATCTAAAGCTGTGAGTTGGTGTGTAAGGAGTGAAGGAGAGGAACGAGCGGCCTGTGGAGAAGCCGGAGTGAAGGAACGATGATGGCGTCCGTAAACCCTATGTCTACCCTCCTACCGCCTGATAATAAAGAAGAACAAACTTCTCTAAAGCGGTGAGTTGGTGTGTAAGGAGTGAAGGAGAAGAACGATCGGCCTACGGAGAAGCCGGAGTGAAGGAACGACGATGGCGGCCGTAAACCCTAGAAGAGGTGATGAGACGAAGAAAGGGCGAGGAGAAGGGGGGTCACGGGAGAATGGGGTGTTTTTAAAACACCCCACGTGATCTGCTTGACCGAAGTGCCGACTTCGGCCATGTGACTCAAAAACCCGGAAGTCCGACTTCGGGAAAATTTTCACCGAAGTCAAAAAGGGGAAGTGGGCACTGTTTGAAGTGTCACATCAACACTTCAGCCATTTAGTTCAGTGAAACAAACAACCGGAAGTCACTCTGAAGTCAGCACTTCGGTCACTTCGGCCTCAAAAACGGCGAACCAAACACACCCTTAGTGGGTCACAAAGCGGAGTTTCGATAAAGTCAGGTTTGTGGAGATTAGTGGGGCTCCACTATGGACGGTGGGATGAAGCCGGTGCTGACGAAGATCAGCTGTTAAGGAACAAAACAGTAATGTCCCTTGAAAAACATCACAGCCGTCCAGTTTGAACAGTATTTAATTCATCGGACGGTTACGATGTTCATAGTGGTGTCTTTGGTGTCTGATAACCGACAGCCAATCCATGAATTGAGGTTTGGTCAAACAATGTCGTTGTGACGGTGACACGTGGCAACCTTTGGATATGTGTGTGACGTGGCAGGAGCGTGGTGTGTCACAGTTATGGTGAGGTCCAGCTGAATGGCTGTTAGTGGAATATTTTTTAGTATTTTTATATATTTTCTTGCACATAATATAATATAGGGAAAATTACTGTTCACCCCTCGGGAATTTCAAAACTGGCCAAAAACCCCCTCCTATTTTTGCACACCCCGGACAGCCCCTCTGTTATAGTTTGGTTCCCTTCTACCCCCCGTCCGTCACATGAAATGGGTCCGTGTTACGAAAATCCATTTTTGCCCCTGCAAATGGTGGGAAAAAAACCCGCCCGATCACATCATGTCATGTCTGGCTTTTATGCATACATATGTGAGTTTTTTCCCCCTTTATGGTTTCTTGTTCGCTTAGAGAGTTTAGAAGGCGAATTACATAATTTTGTTCTTGTTCTCCTTTTCCTTCTGCTAAGTCGATAATATGGACAGTTTTTGTGCCATTGCTAGATACAACGGAGAGGGACGAGTGCTGACATTCACCGCGTCAACTGAATGGGCGTCAGTGTTAGGTGAGATTTGTGAGCGCTGGGGTCTCGATGTTTGTCGCGCGAGGGTGAAGTTCATCACACCCGATGGACATAATACGGTTTGCCCAATAGATAACGAGGTGGACTTCCAGGCGCATGTGTCATGTGTTCTCCATCCTCAAAGGCGGTGTAGTCGATATGGTTGTCGAGACGGATGACGTGCCACAGCGGCCTTCGAAAACGAGTTATTGTCGTGGTAATGCGTTGCTCTAAAACAATTATGCGGTTGTATGTCGGTTAGTGTTTAACACTACCATTATCCGTATTAAAGAATGAATTATCCGTTTAAATTGGGAGTCTCCGATTAATTTTATCATGTTTCTGCGTAAACTATCATACACCGTTTGCATTATTACATCTATGTTTAACTATGCCTCGTTAACGTGTAACTATTAACTTAGGCGTTTAAATAAGTGGACTTTATGCTTAAATTCGATCGTTTGCGTTTGAACCGAAGTGCTTGGCGAGAATTCGTAATCTGGGAGCGCTTCGTCCCACCACATGGCGACCCGGATGGTGTCGCATGCCCGCCATCGTCGTTAGATCGACATGAAGTGTTGTCGTTGGACGTCGGACAACGTTTTGATGGCGTTGAACATTTCCGAGATACACTTCGCAATTTTGCTATCGGTCGGAATTTTGATTTCAAATTCGTGAAGAACGAAAAATACCGGGTCACTGTGGAATGCGCGGCCGGTGGATGTCAATGGCGCGTTCACGCATCAAAGGAATATAATAGAACTACCTTCGGGAATCAAGACAACGGACCCGACGCACACCTGCGGTGGTGGAATTGGGTCGGGGTCACACCCGAAAGCGTCCAAAAAATGGGTCGGCGCGCACGAGTGATTCGGAAGCCGAAGGACCGGCCCTTGTACAAGGCCATCGACATTCGAAGGACATGTTGCGGGAGCATGGTGTCCACATTCCATACAAGCGAGGCTTGGGTCGGGAAAAGAGCATGCCCGGGTGATCCTCGAGGGCGGCGACATCTCCAGCTACGATCTGTTGCTTTGGTACGTCCATAAGGTGGCCGAGACAAACCCCGGCGGCGTCGCGTTTGAGGAAAGAGACGGTGAGCGTTTTAAACGTGCGTTCTTCTCTTTCGGCGCGTGCATTTTGGGGTTCAAGCGGGCATGCGGGCCGCTCTTGTTTGTGGATGGTACTCACCTCTTCGGAAAGTATCGGGGTACTCTCTTGGGTGCCACAGGGGAAGGATGGGAACAATGGCTTCTTCCACGTCGCCTTCGCTATTGTCGACAACGAGACCGACGCCAATTGGACGTGGTTCATTTCCAAGTTAGGTGATGCTTTATACGACGAAGGAGACTACCAAGAGACAATTACATTCGTTTCGGATAGGTCAAAGGGCCTTGTGAACGCCGTTGCGAGAGTTTTCCCTTCATCCCCGCACGCGTACTTGCCTTCGGCACTTGGAGGCCAATTTTATGAAAGCCAATGGCGGACTTGGGAAGGCATTGAGGGAGGAGTGCTTGGTCCATATGCTTTCGTATCGCGTGGGCAACGACGGCTAAAGAATTCGATGACACCGTCAATGAAGCTGGGCCGTATCGCCCGAAGCGTTTCGGTGGTTGATTGACAAATCCGACATGTCACACTCGGTCGAATTATCTGTTCAAAGGTGACCGATGGGGCGAGATGTATTCGAATGTAGCCGAGTCGTTCAATGCGTGGATCAAAGAAGCTCGACACCTACCGGTGACGAAAATGGTCGACGCTATAAGGTACTCGAAGGTTAAATACATGTAACGCTTAAGCTTACCCGTTACACTTTAATGTTCGTTATCGGTGTTTAACATGCACCGTCCGCAGTTTGATATCGTCGTCGGTGTTTAACATTCACATTAACCCTTTAGTCCGGTAGAATCCTGTGTAAGATAACAAATGTTAATATCATTGTCTCGGTTTAAATAGCGTCGTATATGTTTTTCTTCTTCGATCTTTAGTTTATTATCGTTTCGTTTACTCCGATGTAGTGGTGTTTAAATATTCATATATTCGCGTAAATTTCTTTAAGATTTCCGATATTCGTTGTGCGGAGTACAAGCTAATGCGCATGTTATGCACTCGCCGTGAGCAAGCGAACAAATGGGATACTTTCTTATGCCCGGACATACGTTCAAAGGTTGAGACGCTTGTGCGGGATAGCCGAAGTCTTCACGTTGCTCGCCGTCTCGCCGATCGTTACGAAGTGATTGACCAGTGCAGTAACTCGTAGACCTTGCTAGTAGAACTTGCTCATGTCGCAGATGGCAAGTTTATGGCATCCCGTGCAAACACGCTTGCGGCTGCGATATTGGTGACGGACAACGGCAATGTTCATCGTTTTATTAGCGATCACTTCACCGTCGACACTTACAAGTTGGCGTATAAGGAAGCTATATTTCCCATACCCGACAATGAGAGGCCCACGGACAACAATCGAGATCTGCTTTTGCGGCCGCCCGTGACGAGAAGGCAACCCGGTCGTCCTAGACGAAGGAGGATCGAGTCGCAAGCGTTTGATGTCCGCGAGTTACATTGCAGCCCGCCGCCACGCGTCCGGTCACAATCGTAGAACTTGCAATGAAAGTGTCGCCGATTAGGCTTCGTAAAAGGATAATCTTTAAGGAGCACACATTTATTTCGTTATGACGCCCTGATATTTAAACATAGAATAAACGAATTTCGTTGTACGCACTGAAGTTTTAATTGAATAAACCTAATGTTAAATGGTGACACATTTAAAGAGTCACACACAAATAGAAGCGTACGCATTGGATGTTAAACGGGAAATATCAGTAATAAACGGTAACCAATAACGCTAAACAGGCACATCGCTTGTTGTCATTCTTTTGTATTTGAACTTCCGGAAGGAATGTCAGATAGTGACGCATAAACAGAGACGTCATATTTAAACAGATACGGCGGTGAGTTTTACACATCTTCGGCGGAATGTTTAACGGAGACGTTGTATGGTAACACAAATTGAAGCGTACGCAGTGAATGTTAAACGGGAAATATCGGTAATAAACGGTGACCAATAACGCTAAACAGGCACATCGCTTGTTGTCATTCTTTTGTATTTGAACTTCCGGAAGGAATGTCAGATAGTGACGCATAAACAGAGACGTCATATTTAAACAGATACGGCGGCGAGTTTTACACATCTTCGGCGGATTGGTGTTTAACGGAGACGTTGTATGGTAACACAAATTGAAGCGTACGCAGTGATTGTTAAACGGGAAATATCGGTAATAAACGGTAACCAATAACGCTAAACATGCACATCGCTTGTTGTCATTATTTTGTATTTGAACTTCCGGAAGGAATGTAATATAGTGACGCATAAACCGAGACATCATATTTAAACAGATACGGCGGCGAGTTTTACACATCTTCGGCGGATTGGTGTTTAACGGAGACGTTGTATGGTAACACAAATTGAAGCGTACGCAGTGATTGTTAAACGGGAAATATCGGTAATAAACGGTAACCAATAACGCTAAACATGCACATCGCTTGTTGTCATTATTTTGTATTTGAACTTCCGGAATGTAAGATAGTCCGAATTAATGACACGGGAATTTGATACGGCGGTGAAATCCCAAGATCGAATGCTAATTCATTACCATCTATTTCCCAATTACATTTGAATTCAAAATCCACACGTAAGCATCAATGCACGGAGTACGTTAGGCGAACTTGCGACCCCTAAACTTCTATTTAAACAATAAACGGAAATCAAAGGCACATTCACATATTACACACGAGAGAAAGAAGTATGTACAAGTCCCTCCTCAACGAGCTCGCCGGGAGAACCCGTAGGCCGTCGCCGGAGTACTCAACCGTTAGGGAGGGCCCCGACCACATCCCCGCCTTCTTGGGCACGGTGTCGGTTGATGGGACCACGTACTACAGCCCTTACCCCGCGAAAACATCGAAGGACGCCCCGTAACACTGCGGCCGAGGTGGCGTACAATGACCTCCGTATTCCATACCCCGGGAGGATGAATACGCGTCCCAGCCGCTACCGCCGATCGACTATGTGGAGGTAAGTCATACCGTAAGACTTCGCGTCCATGTTACGGGAAATTTATTTATTTTCTAAATTGTTAAAAGCCTTCATTGCGGGGCCTCGCACCGCAACGCCTTCGGATGCGGCGCCTTCACTCACCGCGAGCACTCCAACGGCGAAGAGTTGGAGTGCTTTCGGAGGACATGCTCGTCGAGCTTGCGGAGAAGGAAGTCATCCTCTCCGAAAAACTCGACCGACTAAGAACCCGCACGGCCCAAGTGAAGAAGCTCATCCCGGGGACCGAAGGGGATATGATAATGTTTTTTCGGTTTTTAGATGTATAAATTAGTATGCCTACGCTGGTTGTAATAGAACTCCGTTTCATCTAAAAATTTTGTCAAGAAAAGAAATTTGTTCCCCTGTTACGTTTTGATCTTTACACCGATACGTGTATATTTCAACATCGGCACTACATTATAAACGTCGACGCCTTCGTAAAAGGGTGGGCCACAATATTTGAAAAGCGAGAGTGTTTGTAAATAGCGAGAATAGTTTTCACACGAGTCCTCGATGTGTGAGGAAGACAATTCAAACATAAACATCGAATGTTAAGTGAAGACGCACGCTAATAAGCGGTGTCATGCAATATTCAACGGGGAGAACCCTCGTTCTCGTTCGTCTATAGTTAACCGCGAGATATCGATAGTTAAACGGTAAAGTGTAAGGGTAAGTGATGACGGTTATATTTAAACAATGATGGCGAGTTTCGTAGATTAAATACCTCATTGATGTTTACAAAATAGGTTCAAAACCGGAAAATTTGCATTGGAAAATGCTTGAAACGTCGCATGCATAAATGGAGTTGAATTTAGGCTAGTTACGGTATAACGTAATCAACTAAACTATGCAATGTGAATTTATTATTAATTACTCCAATTTAATGTTGAAATGGGAGTCGGTAAAGCGTGAACGTAACCGATGCCATTTACTATATTCCATTTATTTCACCGAAAACCAATGCCTTTTTTTTACAAATAGTTATGATTGTATGTAAGCATCAAGCGAAACAACATACGACGCAGATATTATCCACATCCCACAACAATGTTTAAGTCACGTCTAGCGAGACTTTTGCCGGATGACACGCCGGCCCTCGCCGGAGTACACCACTCTCCGTGAAGGCCCCGACACCAACCCCGTCTTCCGGCCACGGTGACGGTCGACGGGACCCCTTTCTCCAGGTTCTTCATTCGCGGAAAGCGCCGAGGAGGCGCAGAACATTGCCGCCGAGGTGGCGTTCAAGCATTTGTGCCCTTCGAGCAGCGTGGAGATTACCAAGGCCCCGGTTGCCGACGATGATGTATCCGACGCGGGTAATGCATACCGTAAGACTTGTCGGTTGAGTGTAAAAACACAAAAAAGAGCCACCTTCCATACGTAAACCTTCAACTCTTCATTGCGGGGCCTTCACGAGCCGTCGGGGATTACACCGGTGGTGAAGAGTTGGATTGGGTTTTCGAACACCTGTCCGTGCACTAAACGCAAAACTTGAAGGAATAAAAGATCGAAAGGCACGTGTGGAAAAGCTGCTCCAAGATTTGAATGACAACAAAAGGGGGGAGTGAGATTATGTTCGAGTTAATGTCGTTTGTAAATTGCGCCATCTAAATGGAGTTCTCTATATTTAAACGGCAGTCGTCTGAATCCAAACGTAGTCATTAATATTTAAACAGATTAATCTATATTTAAACATACAAACCTAAACGGTCATTTTTATTACTCACGGCGTGAGTCATTAGCCAATATTAATTACTTTCACCATTAATTATGAAAACTAAAATCGGTCGCACATCTATTTGAAATTCATGTAATTTCCGTTGCGAGAAGCGTAAGTTGCGGATATTTGTGAAGCAATTATTGTCACATCGAATCGAATAGCAAACGGAGACTCCTATAATTATAAGGGAACTCTAAAGAGTGAACATCACGAACTATAATTGAACAGAGCCAACGAAGTTTAAACGGAGAGCAAATCATTTTGGCAGGCCTTTATATTTGAAAGTTAACACCGACTGCTAACCAGATACTATTACCTTTAGCGCACAACTAATATGTTTATGTTAGGATGATGAATTACATGATAATGAATTACGCAAACTTATTTTATTGTCGATGACTGATATGTCACAATAACGACATGAAATTTTTTTTTACCGCAACGTTAAACGTTAACAATAGCGACAAGTTAAACGACGGATTCGAAAGTTAAACGTTATTCTTAATGTGAATGTTAAGTCTTAAAGTTAAACAGATACGTAAACGGGGGATATACATTCTGAGTAATGCATGCATTGACGGAGTGTTGTGAGATACCATTGGGAAAGTGTGGATTGGTTAACCCGCCGGTGGACGTTACTGTTATCTTGTTACGATTAAATTCGCTGTTTTGGAATTCAAACGTCGAATAGTTATTGGCATCAGACTCGAGAAATAGTGCAAACGTCCGTTGAATACATTTGTATTTAAAGAAGAATCGGAAACAAGAAACGCACCCGAGATATTACTCGCAGATCTAGCGGTATGTATGTGCCAATTCTCAACGCGTCTTGCCGCGTAAGACGCACCGCTCCACGCCGGCGTACTCCACAACCGAGGGAAGGCTCCCCGGGCGCCTCCGCTTTCGTGGCAACGGTCACGGTGGATGGGACCACGTTTTCCGGCCCGCGTAACCGAGAGAACAGAAGAGGCAGCCCAGAACGTTGCTGCCCGGTGGCGTTCTACGAGCTATGTCCCGCGCAGCTCAGGACGAGCGGTGCGTCCCCCGCTGATGTCTATGCGTCTTTAAAAATATTTATCTAAATCGTTCATATCTTCTTTGCAGGGGCGATGACCTATCCCCGGGAGCGGTTCCTCGAAGATTTGGTCGGGGATTTGACGGAAAAAAGCATCTCTCTCCGCGAGAACTCGAGCGAGTGGTATCCCATAAGAGGGATGTGGAGAGGCTGCTCCGTGACGCGAAAATGTATAAAACGGAATGACGGTTTTTGACCCGCTTAGTGTAGTTTTCATCCATCAAATAAGAACTTTTTGCTTAGTGTGATATTTTAACTTCGTTCTTACTCTCTCGAAATGTTAACCGTTGCGGACGCATGTTAAACACCCACGCATGAATTTTAAATGGAGAACAATGTTCCTTAAGCAAATTCTAACCATTCGTGCGCATGACAACAACGTTTAAATGGTAATATTCAACGGGAACGGTGATATTAAACCAAGAACGGCGAATGATAAACACAGATTGCCTTCTTGGCCCGATAATTATAAATTTTAAACGGTTACAACAACACGTAATTGGTGACACACTTGAAAAAAATAAAAATTCCGTACTTGAGGACCCATTGCGCGGTTCATGAAGACAATTAAAAAGTTACATATAATAGGGACTCTCACCTTTAAAAACAAACGAGCGCAAGTAGAATAGGGCCTCACCCGTCGAAGAATAACCTCCATATTAAACAGGGGACTGTAATATTAAACATGTAACGACAAAAGCTAAACGAGAGAATACCTTGTTTAATTGATAGCTCTGCATTTTAAACGAAGACAACAACACGTAATGGGTGACATACATTGAGAAAAGAATTCCCGCTTACGGACCCATAGCGCAGTTGATGGAGACATTTAAAAAGTTATGTATAATAGGGTCGCTCACCTTTAAAAGCGAGACAACGGAAGTAGATTACGGTCTCTTTCATTTAACAACGGCCTCCATGTTTTAAACAGGGGACATAGGGAGTTAAACGTTTACCACTAATATCTAAACAAGGAGTATGTGATCAACCCGGTCCCCCCGGTGTTAAACGGTAACGGTGTATATTGCACGGAGATCCGTATTGTTAAAGTGTAACACAATGTTTTAATAGTGACGGCGTCATTTTTTACTGAAGTACTTAATTTTATAAAGCAACGACGACCCTCAATCGGTACCATGGAATTTTAAGCAAAAAATGATTGAATATGAAAGAATAACGAACATTATTAGATGTACATTGAAATTTCGCCATGTCGTTGGCAAAGAATGAATTGAATCAATTGAAATGAATTTCGACAAAACTGTTTTACTTCCCCACAGCTGGACCCTACCCGCGTTGCTTGATGGCGGATGCTCGTCCTTCCTTAAGTATGTGGGCGGCGTACTTCAATCGCAGATAGGGGACGTCCGTGTGCGCTATCCGCAGCTTCTCACCGCGGAGCAATTGCTCGATAAACCGCATCACGTAGACGGCGCAGTCGACGGTGCCTTTCTTTTGACGCGGTGTGTCGTCATCGTGAACAAGCGGGTACTTGTGCCGTCGCCGTCGTGCCGTACTCCATTTCGAGACAGGTGTCGAATAGTTCCCGCCTGTCGCATTATACAAACCGATGTTAGAATAGAAAGCATCTATGTCACTCTGATAATCGAAATCTATATCGCAGAGAGCTTACCATTGCTACCGCGTCTCTGTTGTACTCTTCACTTGGGCATGAGGTGTAATGCCTGTACTCTTTCTTGTTATTGTCGAGCACCACGACATGGAAGTGGCCATTCAAGATTATGGGAAGGATGATGATGTCAACGTCATTGAAGACCTTGGTGGCATCTCCGATCATAGCCAAAGTCGTCTCATGTGCGTCTTCCACCTTCGACATAAACAACGCCCGGTGGTCGAGTGATGGAGGCGCGCTTCTTATGAGGATATGGCTTTTCGTTAAGTGTGTCTTGTACGATGCACACGAAGGCGTCCAACACATCATCTGTCACCATCTCTTTCCCGTCGATCGAACGAATAGGTTGGCCCGGGTGGTGCCGACATAATCATTCCTCCAGGCACGACGGAGCTGCGGTTAAACGGCAACACATGCGATTGATTAATAACACGTAGACGTTAAGTGGAAACAACACATACGTAAATGATAATGGATAGGGGTAAACAGTAATATCGTTAGTTAAACGATATATTACTATGTCATATGGTAACGACTGTAATTAAACGGAAACGCAACAACGTAAATGGGATGATCTCTATATAAACATTTACATCTACACTATCATACTTACTCGTCCATGGGGAAGTTGAGGAAAATCTTGATCAGCTCCTTCTCGAATACGTCGAGGCGCGATTGACCAGCGTATTTTTTCTTCGCCGGAACGAAGTCTTTCCGCACTTCTTCATACCGCTGGTTGGCGAAGGTGACCGATTTCTTTTTTTTCTCGGCGACGTTCCCTTCGCCCCGGCAATGACTTTATTGAGATCATCCGTAGATGCTTCTTCTTTGTTGCGGGATCGCGCCCACACTCGGATGTGGCAATGTGGGTCGGCCGTTCCTCCGTGGGAAGGAGCTCCTCCACAATAGAGGCAACGGTCTTCTCAACCGCGGCCAAGGCAGTCTCATCAAGGGGAAGCACACCCTCGGGTGGTTCTTCATCTTCAAAATTAGTGGCCACCACCCTGGATGCGCCGTTGTCGGCCGCCGCTGCCCGGCTCCACCGCGACGGGGATTTCGGAGTCTTCCGCGCGACGCGGCATTGCCAACGGGGTCTACAATCTCCGCCACCGGGGCGGTGAAGTCATCAACCGCAACGGTCTCAACAACCGCATCGGCCGCCGGTGGTGCTTGCCATTGTTTCATCCTCGGCCGGTGGTGGACACACGGGCGGTATACTTTTCGTCGCCTTTTGTGCAAGCCTCTTCATACGTGGCCTCGTCATACGTGGCCGTCTTGGAATGGCCTTCACGACGAAGTCGTCGTCCTCAATTTCCAACGGCTCATCCGTCCCGGGCGAGTCACGTATTTGTCCCGACGGTGCGGCCCTTTCAAACGAATCAAACCTTGCCTCCAATGCCTCAACCCGAGCGACAACTGGGAAAGCGTTCATCATCACCTGGCATGCATGCATAAAGGATGTAGTCACGTCGTCGGCCGATGACGTCGGTTGGGCTACCGCGGTCGGGGGACTCTGGGGATCCGGGTGACTCCCGTTGTCGCGGCCGGTGCGGGCGTTGCCAATTGGCGGGGTAGGTGAGGGGCCTATCCGACGCCGAGGGTTGCGTGTTGGGCTGGAAGGGGGGAACCACGTCGGCGCGAACGGGCGGAAGGGGCTGGCATCTCCGCTTGCGGTCGTGCAAGTGGTTCCCGCAGCAAAGCATCCATCCGCCAATTGGCCCCAACAAAAGTCTCCTCCACAGCATTCGCCGGGACCGGCTCGAGAAACTAACATATATAAAGAAAACAATCTCGGACAAATCATTCAATTTGATCCAAAACAAACATATTTAAACATTTGACATATATACGTAAACGCTATGGCACACATTTAAACGGAGTATAACAAGGTTAAGCGAAGACACCAAGCGTTAAACACAAACTACATTTCCTACACGGATAAGCCTATCGTTATACATTAACCGCTCTTTGTGAACACATTAACACCGATTTATTACCTCTTTTCCTTCGAGAGCCGACCAACCTGGTTTCTATCGTCGCGTGCTTCCGGTAAGTACTTTCGCAGTAGCACAAGCACCCTTGGGGTCTTGCCGAAACGGGCTTTCTTGCCGGTTCCGGTCACCTCGTAAAACCGGATGGTCGGCGCGATCGAGCAACCCTTAATATACCCCGTGTTTACCTTCCCCCTCGCATCCGGCTTGCACTCGAGCGGCGGCTTGTGGAACGTCCTCCATAAGCCATTTGTGCGTCGCCCGCGCCCATGCGTACCGCCCCATGCCCGGGTAGATCGTCGACATAATCAACGATCCAAGTGGGCACCGAGCATGAGGTATTCGGGAAGAGGATTGTCCCCATGAGGTACGCCATCAAGAGTTTCACAAAATCCTCCTCTCCCCCCTCTCGTCCAACAAGACGCTCAAGAGTGCGCCTAATGGCGTCCCTGTGTCTGTCGAAGCTTTTCGAAAAATATCTCCCTTCGAAAGCCGACGGTGTCTTCTTCTTCTTAAACGGGACCGCGTCTCCGTCGCAGCCGTAGCACCCATAACGAGAGCCACATCCTCGGGCTCGAAGCCGAGCGAGGCTCGCCCCAATCCCGAATTTATTGGTGCGGCCATCGTACCCTCTGCGAAGCGAATCGAGAAGGGCCCTCTCTTGGAATACGGCTTCCACCTCGGTGAATGCCGCAAACGGTGTCCTTTGGATGATCTCCCAATGTCGAGAGGTCATGTGGACTTTCAATTCGGCCAAGGTCTCCACCACCGGTGTCAAGTAGCATCTCCCGTTGACTAGGTTTACCGCCATAATCACAACACTCGCAAAAATGACAACACTTGTTAAACAGATACATCAAACGCTACACGAGAGACAAATGTTTTACACGAAAAGCTCAACACTTAAACAGAGAGATGCACCGTTAAACGGAGACAAACTCTTTTAAATACGAACTCATTTCATCACACGGAAATCTCTTTTACAAACCGCAACCATATCAAATGGAAGGGGAAACGCACATTGTAAGCATTACACAAACAACAACAACCGATATCTCTTTCAATGATCGTGTGCACAGAAAACCCTAAACCCTAAAACCCTAACCCTAAACCAAAACCCAAGACCCTAAACCCTAGAAACCCCAAATGAGAAATTCCCCCGCACACTAGAACCACGCAAAACAAAACCGACGAATATCTCGTGTAACAGCAGTACTTCATATAAAAGCCTTGCTTTAGACACGGCTTCGCCATACCTTGAGCCGCAAACCGATGGAAGTGCGGGATACTTGCGCACGGTGGACTGAAGTTACGAGAGGATGTCGAAGCCGAGAGAGCTTCGGAGAGGGAAAAGTCGAAGAAAGTTAAGCAAAGAAGAAAAACGAACACTGCTCTCTGCCTCTCTTGGGATTCCCATTACGAAAAACCCTCCACTTCCTCTCTAACCGGCTTAATGATTGCACCACGATTTCCCATGCAAAGTAGGGGCAATTCCGTCAGTGAATTTGAAAAGTAACTCCGTTAACCACCGTTTCATACTTTGGGGGTTTGAAAATCATTGTCTTTAAAAGGAAGGGGTTTTTATGGATTTGGAAATTAACGGGGTGTTTTTGGCCATTTCCCAAACTATGGGGGTGTTTTTCGCCATTACCAGTATAATATATCCTTGACACTCAAATAACTATTATTATATTTAATATTAAAAGTTTTTTTTTGTACAAATATAAAATTTTTGGAGTTTGGTGGACATAAATGTTATTTATATCTTATAATTTTACATCAATTAAAATTCGAATTAGCATTTTCGGTAAAAATATAAATATTTTATAGTATTAATAAACTAAGAGCTCATGGTACTTTTTTTACTTTGAATATATTTTTTATTTAAATTTTAAATTATAAATACTAATAATAAATTCTACTTGTGCAGTTGACAATTTGAGTACAGGAATTGGCTATTTATATTGAAATTTTAGCATCTAAAAACAATAGATAAAATGTTTATGCAACGAAATCTTTTACTTTTTTTTTTTTTGAGAAATCAAAATCTTAAATTGGGCTATATCAAGTTATGAATTAAATTTTTTGTAGGTTACTAAAATTTGGACTTGTTTTTTTTAAATTACCAAGTTTCAATTTGTATCAAAATGATTACTAAAATTCGATTTCATTTCTCCGACAGGTGACTTGCGAGTTACCACATTCATCCAACTAACGTGTTTACCGAAAAAAACACAGTCAGGCTGATGAGGTCATGTCACCAGAATGCCACATCATCATTTGTCCACATAATCTAATTTTTGTCCACGAAATCAAAATTTCTCTCTCTAAAACTTTTCAATATAAACTTCAACTCTTTCCCCTCCTCCACTCATCGCCAGGCATGCGGACTTGGAGCGGATCTTTCTACTCGAAACCTGAATCCGATAAAGGGAACACTAGCAGCATTGGAAGCAAGAGAAACAGACGAGATATCTGATTCGAGTCTAGATGCGGACAAGATCCGCCCGGCAAGCGATCGAAACTCAGCGGCCATGGCCCAGACTTGTTCGAATGGCTCCACGACGACCTTGTCCTCTACATCCTATCCAAACTAGCCGCAGTCGCTGCCGCTTCGTCAGATCTCATCAACATCCTCCTCACATACGATTTTCATCGCAGTCAATCTCTGCATGCTTTTTTATCTAATGGATTTTTAGGGTTTTCATTTTGGTTCTAATTTGGGGGGTGTTTGGGTTGGTGTAGATGCAAGAGATTCAGTGGGTTGGGGATGAATCCTTTGGTTTTGTTAAAACCCTTTAGAGGTGCTCTCTGTTCATATTGGAGCTAGGGTAAACAATGGGGAGAAGAAGATGCTGATGTGGCAAAAATTAGATTATGTGGACAAATACTGATGTGGCAACCTAGTAATATGGCCTCATCAGGCTGACTGTGTTTTTTCCGGTAGACACGTCAGCTAAATGAATGTGGTAACTCGCAGGTCACTTGCCAGATAAATGAAATCGAATTTTAGTATCTGTTTTGATACAAATTGAAACTTAGTAACCTTAAACAAACAAGTTCAAACTTTAGTAACCTACTAAAAAATTAATCCATCAAGATACCAACATTCACTTTCATATTGAAATTCATATTAAATATGATCTTTAATTTTTCCTCTCAAATTTCAATATACTCAAAATAACCTTCTAACTTTTCTGATGTTTAAAAAATCTTCATATGCTAAAAATTTACTTTTAAATCAATTGTATTTTCATTTAATTTTTTATTTAAAATTATTTTTTTTCTTTCAATTTTGTTTATTTTCTCTTTTAATTTGGAAGATAGGACAGTAATTTTTTAAATAAAAATTATAGAGTATTTTTTTTATCATTTGAGAACGTTTATTGAATTTTCATATATTATAAAAAATACGCGAGAGGGTTGGGTGGACTCCAGGGTTATTATAATTATTTTTTTAAGAAATTGCAGGTGAGAAGAGGCACACGTGCAAGGTGGGATCATGTGTGCGAAGAGAGTGGGAAATTGTCAAAAACATTCCATATAACATATCTGAAGGTATCCCTAGAAGATACATGGTCATATATATATATATATATATAGAGAGAGAGAGAGCGAGAGGGTTGAGCGGATTCTATTGTTATTATAATTTTTTTTTAAAAATTCCAGGTGAGAAGGCATGCGTGCAAAGTGGGATCATGTGCACGAAGAGTGGGAAATTGTCTGAGAACATTCCATATAACGTATCTGAATGTAGGGGTGTAATCGATCGAATTCGAGCCGAATAGTAGTAAACTCAAGCTCGACTAAAAATTCGGTACTCGATACTTGGCTTGAATTCGACCGAGTATTCATTTTATAGCTCGAGCTCGACTCGATACACAATTCGAGCTGCTTGAGCTTACTCGATTAAGCTCAAAAATGTTGAAAATGATCATAAATATTATGCTCGAGTTCGAAAATTTTTTCCCTTGATTTTGACCAATATATATATATATATATATATATCTGTGTGTGTGTGTGTGTCTATGTGTGTATGTGTGTTACTACTCGATTAGGCTCGCGAGCACTCGAGCCAAATATCCAAATATTCGAACTCGGTTCGCTTGACTACTCGAACTACTCGAGTTCAGCTAGACCATGACCGAGTCGAGTTCGAGTTTTTACTGAGTCAAGCCCAAGTAGCTTACGAGTAGAGATGTATCATTTACATCCCAGATATCCCATATATATATATTCCCAATAATTTATTTACTTATTTATTAAAGTATTTTTTGGATCAGTCCAAGGGCTGGGTTTCCTCCGAAGCCCGAAAGTCCTTTTAAAAAATGGATGACGTGAAAATGATATTAGGGAACCGTTTGGTTTGGAAGTGAATTGCCGAAGTGGTGGAAGTCTGAAAGTGGCACTTCGGTGGAAGTGAACTGGAACTATCCACTTCAGTGTGTTTGGTTCAAGCTGAAAACTGAACTTGGGAGACCACTTCCTGTGTTTAGATGGTTGAAATAGGTATCTGAAAAATCTCACTTTATCACTTTTCGGTGAGGAGGTAAAGTTACCCCTTCATACTTTTTACACTTGTTTAATCATATCATATGATTTAATTAAATGATTTAATTACTTTATTACGATGGTAATAAATAATTTATTTATTAAATTAAAAATTTTGACACCACATAATTAATTTAATATCATGTTATTAAATTAAATTAAATCGATTAATAAATTATACTTAATTATTAATTAGTGAGAGTAGTGATTTAATTATTTCATTACCATGGTAACAATTATTTTATTTATTATTGAAAAATATTGCAAAGTGGGCTGAAGTGGAAGGTTGAAGTTGTGAATTCAGAATTTTTCCGGCTGAAGTCAGACACCAAAGTGATCGAACTCAAAAGTTATCACATCATCATTTCCCGGTCTAAATCAGTGAAACAAACACACCGTGGTGGGATGCAAGTGAGCACATCAGTCACTTCGGTGCTCACTTTCGGTGAAACAAACGGCCTCAGCGCTCTCGAAGAACGAAATCGAGATCGTTTCTCGGGGGATCAATGCACCCCGACGCGGTTTCTCCGAGGAGACCGATCTCCGCGCGGCTTGGCAACCATTCCCCTCTTCTGCACTCCGTGCTTCGCCGAGAAGGTCCCTTCTCTCTTCTCCACCCCTTTCTTATTCTTCTCTCCATTCGTTATCCATTGATTGTCTTGGTTTCTCCTTTGATGCAGGTTCTCGATCTCTGGCTTTTCCCAGATCGCTTTCTCCCCTCCCGCTGAGTAGGTTTCTGGTTTTTTAATTCAGTGTTTGCTGGATTTCTGTTTGCTTATTTTGGCTTAGGTTTTGTCAGTTAATGGTGGTGAGATTGTTCTTCGGAGATGTATTTCTGCGAAGGCATCTGATTCTTTGGAGTCTGGATATGGCGTCGAGGATGCAATTGTGCCGGCCCAGGTGCGTTTTTGCTTCAATTTTGTTCTTTTTGTGTGGAAAATGGTGGTGATCGTGATTTGATTTGGTGCAGGAGGTGAAGACGAGGGGGTTTGATTTGTTGATGATTCTGAAAGGAGCGAACTCTGTGCTACCTTTTGTGGTGGCTTTGAGTACGGTTTTGGCTCTTGTTTACCCTCCTTCATTTACATGGTTCACTACCAGGTGATTACTGCTCCTTTTGTTTTACTCAAATGATCCTCTTGTTGATGAATCTAAGGTTCTTGGTTTTTATTAGTAACGATACTTTTTATATAGTTTAATATGAAAACATCTATAGCATTTAGTAATTGTATTAATAATGTTTTGATGTCTATTTGAAAAAACATGTGTAGCACTGAAAATTTGCAGTAATCTGTTTATTTTGAAAGTCAATGCAATCCTCAACTTTGATAATCTTGTAGATTTCAACTAGTGATTTGATTGGTCCTTCTTTCCTGATCAGGATTGACTAATAGTTCTATTTATGCATCTGTGATTTTATTGGAACATTGAGGTGCTTGTGGAAGAATGCATGAATAGCCATTTGAATCCCTCCTGTTACTTTTCATGGATGTCCGTCGTACCTCGATTTTTCTCTCCCGTCAACTTCCAATTAACTAGCTATTGAACTACACAAAGGGAAAGCTGTTTTATTAAATACTACCTCATCTTTCCTTCACATGTAACCTGTATTGGATGTTTTAGTCTCATGGCTAAGCTAAAGTTGCAATGCCTTTCCTTATCCAAAACAGCCAAAAGTTGGATGGAAACAAATTTTAGAGACTTTAATCTTCTGGAGACCTTTACTTTATGGTATATGATCCTTTATTTCCTGTTGTTTCTGTTCTTTCAGGAACCAGTATTCCAGTGGCATAATAAAATTTAAAAAAAGTAAAATTTACCAAGATTACTTTTCCCGCAAGCCAGTTAGAGACAATCAAGGAGCTTCTCTGGGTTTAGGTGGTATGTGAGAATTGAATGTCTTTTCTTATGGTTTTATGGTTCAAAGATGGTTGATAGGAATCAGCATTCTTGCACTTAAGCTCATGAAAAACAATTTGGTAATCCCTTAGATGTGAATATGAATAGGCACAGCTATTCACTAATGTAGTCGAGGCAAATTTGTTGTAGACACAACAGTATCAGTTTACTTCCTCCGCAACAAATTTCTTTTTTTAGTTCTTCATCAAGTGAAAAGGCAAGAAAAACCCCCTGACACTTATCTCCTGGTCTTACTGATGCCTTCTTATGAAGTCATGCAGGTACTATGCACCGGCACTTGGTTTTCTGATGTTTGCAGTTGGGGTTAATTCTAGTCCAAAGGATTTTATCGAAGCAATCAAGAGGCCTGGAGCTATTGCTGCTGGATATGTTGGGCAGTATGTCATAAAGCCACTGTTTGGGTACATATTTGGTACCCTTTCGGTTTCAGTTTTCCATTTTCCTACTTCATTAGGTGAGCCCTTGAATTCTGTCAATTTTATTTTGTTAGTAGGACAAATAAGTGATTTAGACTTGTATTTTTTAAATCAGGAGCTGGGATCATGCTAGTATCATGTGTTAGTGGGGCTCAGCTTTCAAATTATGCAACATTTCTCACTGATCCCGATATGGCTCCCTTGAGCATAGTCATGACAGCATTATCAACTGCAACTGCAGTTTTTGTTACCCCAGCTTTGTCATTATTGCTTATTGGCAAAAAATTGCCTGTGGATGTGAAAGGAATGATGTCCAGTATCATGCAGATTGTAATTGCACCAATTGTTACGGGGCTGCTTTTGAACAGGTATATGCAGACAAGCACTATCCTCTTTGTCTTTCACTACCCCTTATAAGCTCATTTAACAAGTGGGATTGCTTGATCAATTTATAACATGATGAATTCATGATGAATTATATAAATTTGGCATTTATCAACTGATGTTCAAGGGTAGTTTTTATATTTCATCAGGTTTTAACTAGTACTCTGGGCATATGCATATGCCTGGACATTTTTTCCTCAAGTGCAGATACAAACGCAGCTTACATTAAGTTTCATTTTTTAACAAGATTATTTTTTTCTAACTCGATTACTTTTAAAAAATATTAATAGTTCATTTATGACATTTTCACATGCTCACATGCATTGGTTTAGTCCTTGGTGTTATGATAAACTAAATCTTCTTTGTATATATTGATGTCTCCATCTAAATGCTAATCTTGCATTGTGTTATGTGATTGACTAGGTTGCTTCCAAGGGTTTGTGCGGCTATCCAGCCCTTTCTCCCTCCTCTTTCTGTTTTTGTGACAGCTCTTTGTGTTGGGTCACCACTGGCAATCAACATTGGATCAATCATCTCCCCTTTTGGAGTTGCCATAGTGCTTTTCATTTTTGGATTTCATGCAGCTTCATTTATAGCTGGATACATTCTCACTGGTATTGTTTTTAATCAGTCAGCTGATGTGAAAGCATTACAGCGGACTATTTCTTTTGAAACAGGTATTCATTTTTCTAGTGTAGCATTTATTCGTATTAGTTTTGGACCTCTAATTTGTTCTTACCAAACAGGAATGCAAAGCAGCCTTCTGGCCCTTGCACTTGCAAATAAGTTTTTCCAAGATCCCCTTGTGGGTGTTCCCCCGGCCATTTCTGTAAGCCAAACTTTCCTTCTTTCATGTTACCTTTGCTTATGGTGCTGTTCTTGGATGATCTGAGATTCATTTATTTTTTAGTTACTAGGGAAGAAATATAGGATTTGATTCATAATCAGCCATTATTTGCCAACCCTGCCTCATCATCACCAGTGGGAATATTCAATCAGACTTATTCTACCTGTTACCACAAGTAAAATTTTATTTCAAACAGATCTTAGTTTTGCCAAAACAAAAGAAGACCTGAACTTGACTACCCATAGCAAACAAGCAAAAAATTATATAGTTTCTTTGTTTATACAAATTTAGACTATCATAACTGCTCTACCGATATTGCAGGTTGTATTAATGTCCTTGATGGGATTTTCCTTGGTCATGGTTTGGTCCAAGAAGCAGCAGCAAAAACGTTAAGAACTTGTGATCACTCACCTAGCTAGGATCACTCATGCTGTTTTTTTGGAGTAAAACTCTGTTTTCTTTAGGACTTCATTCACCAAAAAATGTGGTGCTGCCATGCTCCCCAATCATTCATGGTTCAAAGATGCCCAGCCGCACTTGACCTGAGTATGTTTAAGGGGGATGGGATTCTGAGTAAGGCGGTTCAATTTTCCAAACACATTTCTCTGACCAAGAAAAAATATGTTTGAACAATTGAAAAGTTTGAAACTTGATGGTGCGGCAGTTGAGGTATTTGACTTTTATGGGGGTGGGATTGGGAGTTTGATTCTCTCTGCATGTATGATTAAAAAATAATAAAAAATGTGTTTAGAGTGTTTTGTAAATATTATAAATAAATAAATAAATAAAATGAATAAATAAAAAGTTTATTAAAATATTATTTTTTAAAAATAATAATAGAGTTTATCATTGTTACTAATTGTTAAAAAATAATTATTAAATATATTTATTTTTAAAAAAAAATCAAAGTTTAATAAAAGTTATATTTACACTTTAGCCTAATTTATTTGGATTCATAATAGGATTCATCTCAAATTATTTAAATGGTTGCCAAGCTTTTCAGGTACTCCTATTTGAATCATTAGATTTTAAAAAATTTTAATTGAGTATCTGAATTTTAAAATCATGCTTATTTGAGTCATTGGGGTTAACTCGTTAATGGTAGTATGACGTGTCATGACATGTTTCACGTCTCCCGGCGCCTCATTTGCCACCTTGACTGACACGTGGTGGAGCTTTTTTAATGCTTTTTTGTGCCAATGACTTTCCCTTTTCCTTTTCGTTTCCCCTCTCGTGAGCTCTGAGAATCTCTTGAAGAACCCTAATCTCCCGAGTATGATACTTTATTTCTCTAATGATGACGACCACTATCAAGTTGAAGAGATCCCAACAGAGGCCCGGCTTATCCAATAATTTTTCCCAGTTCATTCATTTGAGCGATTTTTTTTTATTTGTATTTGTGAAGTAAATTGAGTTAGGAAGGCTTGTTTTGCAAGCCAATTTGAAGTTGCAATTTTATTTGTAATTGGGTGTTGGATTTATCAGGAAGTTTAATTACTCTTGTTTAACTTAGTTTATTTTAATGGAGACAAGCTTGTTATTTAATATTTTATTTAATCTCAAAGCATAAATTTGTTTCAATCGAGTGACGTATATATGTATATATTGTGTAGAAGTTTTTTGTTATTTGATTAAGAATATAGGTTGGTGTAAATGACTTTTCATATGTATGTTGTGTATGCTGCTTCTAAAATGTAAATATAAAACTTGCAAGTTTTATCTTATGCTGCAAATACATGTAATTAGAAGTTCAGATCTTCTGAAACCCAACAGCATTGTATATGTAACAGATATATTTATAAGTCATACAAGTATTGTGCACAAGATATTCATATTGAACAAAAGGAAAGCATCTATTAATCCAGCTTAACAATTGTCATTTGATTGAAAATTATAAAAGTTAGAGGACGGTTGAATCTCCCGTGCAAAATGAAATTGGTTTGCAAAACAAACTTTCCTAACTCAACTTACTTTCTAGATACAAATGATAAAAAAAATTCTCCAAAACTCAAATGAACGGGTTGAGAGAGAATCATGGATAAGCCGGACTTTTGTTGGGATCTTTTCAACTTGATGATATTAACATGTAAGTGGTCGTTATCACTAAAGAAATAAAGCATCATACTTATCTGATTAGGGTTCTTCGAGAGATTGTCAGAACTCATGAGAGGGGAAACGAAAAAGAAAGGGGAAAGTCGTTGACATGATGAAAGCATAAAAAAGCTCCACCACGTGTCAGTCAATATGGCAAATGAGGCGCTAGGACTGCGAAACGTGTTATGACACTTCGACTGTCATTAACGGAGTTAGCCTCAGTGACTCAAATAAGCATGATTTTAAAGTATGGGTATTTAATTGAAATTTTTTAAATTTTGGTGACTCAAATAAGAGTACTCAAAAAATTTAGTGACCATTTAAATAATTTACCCCTCAATCAAACATGATGAGAAGCTAGTTCAGGTGTTTGTTCAATGACATAATTAAAAAAAGAAAAAAATCTTGGAGGTCAAAAGCTGGTGTAAAAATACAACAAAAAAAATAGATAAAAAATGAAGTTATTTGTGTGCCTATAAAACTTTTCACCAAAAGAACTTGCTAAGCATCTTTCTTGCCCAAATCCTCTTTTCACGCAAATGCTGCTGATTTCATCCGGTGCCCAGTTTAGTATTTTTCAAGTAATATTTTAAAAATTAATATAATTACATATATAATTACATACAAAAGAACGGACAAAAATAAAAATTTTGAAATTTTATGTATTTCATTAAGAATTTGTATTATATATTTAAAATTAACATTATATATGTTTCTTTTTCTTTTCTTGATTATTATATATATATATATATATATGCAGATAAAACAATATCCAAATCCAGGTCTCTTGGTGCGCGAGCGCGCCTCTGGCTGCTCTCCGATGGCGCTATCGTGCGACTTACGCTACTTTTCCCCTCTCAATGTAGCTTCCCCTCCACGCTTCTCTTCAATTTCCCGCTCCCGCTCCCGCTCCCGCTCCTCCTCCTCCTCCTCCAAACCCTACGCGACGTCGCCCTCTCGGACGGCCTCGGCGGTAGTGATCGCCGCCGGCGCTGGCCTCATCCTCTCGCTCCCATCCGTCGCATCCGCAGCGATGCAGGAGCCGGCAAATGCGCTCTCGCTGCCCACCTGGATCATCCACATCTCCAGCGTCGTCGAATGGTATACGATCCCCAGTTCACTCTTTCGTCGTTGCTGTTTTCCCTTGCTTGATTTCGATGCTTTCTTTGTGTTTTTTCTGTTGGCAGGATCACGGCCATGGTGCTGGTTTGGGAGTATGGAGAGAAGTCCGGATTTGAGGCCTGGAAGGGTTTGTCATGGGGGATGGTGACTTTCTTCTTATCTTCTTCTTTGATTTCATTTCTCCATTGAAGATCTTCAACTTTGTTGTGTATCAAGAGTAGGCAATATTCATAGGTTACGAGAGGTTTAGGGTTACTCATACTCTAGCATTCGATTAAAGACATTCGTGACCGTTAAAATTGGGGTCATTATCTGTATTTTGGATCTTGAATCAGATGATTGTAGGGGCCACTGTTGGCTTTTGTTAGGGTAACTAGTAGTTCCATGTTGGTTAATTTGGAAAATATGAGTGTGGGTTTCTCATCCTTTAAGCTTACACTTTAGAGGTTGTATCAGACCTAGATTATTTGTTTGGTTTGCATCTAACAGTTGTAACCCTAATGTACATACATATATGTATATGTATAAGTATATGTGTGTGTGTGTGTGTGTGTATAAATGTTTGACACTTAGTTCTTTAGAATCTCAAACTTGGAGTGATTTGATTTAATCTAGGTGCCACTTCTTGGTGGGGCAATGTGTGCATGCACGTGGCATTTCTTTTACAACTCCGAATCTCTTGATGTAAGGTTCTAATCTTTCTAAATCTTATTATATGGTTGTGTATATGAATGTATAATTGTGGTTATTATTCTCGTCTTTAAAGTTTGGTTCATGGAATACATGAATGTATAAATGTGTAGGTTGCTGCAGTTTGGTTAGTGATTTCATTTTTGAATGTGCTGTATAATAATAGGCATACTCTAATTCACATTGAGTTCTGTGGATATAGAGCTTGGAGTAGCAATTCCGGGGAACTTCATCAGTTTTGGAGATTGATCATGTGAAGTTCATGTGCTTTGTCATTCTTGTATTACCCTGTACACAATTTTTTAAAGGACCTAAACTATGACTGTGTTATGTGCTTTGCATTTAGGCCTCCCACTATTACTGGGGTAACGTCTGAAATATCTTTAAAAAGAGTACATTTTAATATTTTCTTTGGAAGAAATTTGGTTAAGGTCCGTCTATTAAAAACACGGGTAGTCTTAGAAGATCTATTTGTTATTCTTTAACACCATTTGACTAATGAAATCAAAGTGAGGTTGAAGGTGATACTGTTATGTGTATTCTCATAGGTTTAGCTGGTACCATCTGTAGCTGCTGGTTCTTGATAAAAGCCAATTTCATTATCTGCATAGCTGTTAGTGAAGTCTATAAATAAAGTACATCAACCTCTATCGGAACTAACATAAATATATATTCTTGTCATGCATTCATCATTTAACCTAACTTCATACTTATCTTCCATTTTGTTCAATCATGATATGTCTAATTAAGCTAATCTAATCTGTTTTTATGTAATAACCTAAAGTGTTAGGGAATTTAGACATGCTTAAATTGGTATCTGAGATCAACTTTGCAAATCTTGATGTTTTTGGTGTAATAACCTATCGTGCATGATTTGATTCTAAGGAGCAAGTATCATATAGACTCAAAGGGGATGTTTGATTGTAGGATTGGTGTTTTGGTTAAAGGGAATCCTTTTTAAATATTGGGTCAGAGGGAAAATTTTAATTTGATTTGATCAAAGTTTGACTTAATTAATACTAACAAATGTTAAATATTTTAAGATTAAAAATTTATTTTTCTAAAAATGATGTTAATAACTTTTAAATTTTAATTACTTAATATATTTATTAAGTAATTAAATCTCTCCAAAAATGGATTTATGAGATGTTAGAAGATTTTTTTTTTTTTTTTTTTTTTGGGATGGGGGAGTAGTGTTCATCTGCCAACCAAACATGATGGAAATTCTGCCAAAAGAGGGATATGGCGTTCATCTGGGTTTTGGTCAACAATTCAAAACCTGTTATTCTAGTCCTTATTTGGTAAATAATTTTCAGCATTGATCCATTAACCAATGCTCTTTGTGGACTGTTAGACATCAGGAGTTCTGTGGAACAGTTTGAAAATATAAAATGCTTCATCCACATTTACAGGACATACTGGTTCATTATGTGCATTTCCCGTGGTAGGAGTTAAGTTCATCTATTGTCCGATAGTAAGTATGGTGGCTAATCACTATTAATTAGCATGGCTTGTTGAACATGGAGAAAAGAGAATGACTATATTAAATATATTAATTATATTAAATGCTTATTCCTTAAGCATAATCTTATATTTAAAAATTCAAGAAAGGTACATAAGATGTTCTGTCTAAAGAAAGCATGCTTCTGCTATTTTTCCTTACACCAATGCACACCTGTAATGAGCGGAATTGTCATCTCCGAACACAAAGCTGACCTTATACATGGTTAAATTCATAGGAATGGTTGTGCTATGTACTTTTTTCTTTCCATTGGTTGTGATACTTCTTGCTCAACTCGATAAAAGATTCAGGATCATTGAACCCAGTTTGTCAGGCATTGTATTGTTTGTATATCTCCATTTACATATCTGTATTGTAATTTAGATTACTATGAGTGCTTCATATATAATTCGCATTTACTACATTTAGTGTCTGTTAAATTGACAACTATGCTATGCAATTTGTAGATACTCGTGGCTCTTCAAGGTGGGCTGACTGTGGTCGGTAACCTGACAATGTGTATTGCTGCATATCGAATATTTAAATCAGCTCAAGGAAGTTCCTAGGATCCTTAATTGTTTCTCAAATACATTGTTGCAATTCATTGTGTTTCTTAGTCACCACACCATTCAATGAAGGGTATGTTTTTCTACTTCTGTTTGTCTTGGTGACTATTCTAACCATTATATGACGTCTTATAACTGTGAAAGTGGTTTGTGTGCTGCCCAAGCTCAACTAGTATTTCAGTTAAAAACTAGGTGCATAAGTTATTAGTTCCGAGTTGAGTGCAAAACATGATGGTAACAGCTACTTGGACCTAGTTAACTTGGGTCCTTGAGTTTGGATTTTGCTTATTGAATTGTACATCGATCATTTTTGTTTATCAAAAGGTCATATCATACTTTATGGTCCATGTTTTTAGCATAAAATGCAATTTGATCGATTTTGTCTAGAAACCAGTGGAAGTTGCCCAAATCAAATCCTTAGGTAGATTTAAATATATAATATCTGCCAATCCAGATAAAGGGGGCAAAAATGTCAAAAAGGAGCCTTTGCTTCTTTTCCAGGTAAAGGACTGGGAGTTGATCAGTCACACTGCACACACTGCAAAATCTGCAGAGTGTTTTGTGGAGCGAGTTTTTCAATTTTATTGACCTTAAACCTGTGTGCATCATTGCGAGCCTTGATGATCATGGTGCACCATTTTCTCCGCAGTTCATGTCGGTATATGTTTTCTATTAGTTAGGATCTTAAAAATCTCTGATAACCTTTGAGATATAACCTGACAGTCTATATAGTTATGGCATTAGATTCATATTAAATTAGCCATTCATCATCTTACTGATCTAACCCAACTACTATGCAGATGGCATCACATGACTAATGACTCCACATGTATTCCTCTTGTACTTTCCTTGTCCAGTTGTATAATTGTGAGATGTAATATACTCCAGAAAACACACTCGTGTATTGATGATGATGATGATGATGATGATGATGAATAATCAAGAGACACAGAGCAACGATGACTATGGAGCATATTCATGAGTGCAATTGTACAACTGTCCAACGTGAATCAAGAGGACCGAGAAAGGCATGAACAGCACTGAGGTATTGGGGATACAGAGACTGGAGGATCCTGTTCATTCCTTTGTTGACATATTCCTGTGTGCTATCCTTCAAAATCAATGGTCCTTTCATGAAACGTTCAAAGGTTCAATGATGAATTATTCTGGTCATGCACAGGTTTGATCTGAAGCTGATGGCATGTGTTCCGAACTAAAGTGCTCACTTTAAGATAGGTTTTGTTTTTTTCTTTTTCTTTTCTCCATGGTGCGTTGGTTCCTGTGTCAAATTGGTACTGCAGTAGTCTATGATTCTATGAATGAAATAATGGGAATTAATCTATTTATAAATCTGAGTTATACTTTTTTGCGAATAAAATAAATTAACTAAATAGGCTTTGCATATTATTTTATTTATTTATATTTAAAATCTAGTGATTTTTAATTATTTTTAGGAGCCTAATGAAAAAATTTGTGTTTGTTAGAATATTATTGTGCACTTTATAAATAAATATATATACATTTCAGTGCTCTGTGATAATATAAAAGCAAGGAAATCATTGTACTCTTGCACTTCGCTTGTTTGTCCTTTATATGTCTCTACAACTGCAGGTAGACTCTGATGGGGTATTTGTGTGATTGGAAATGTGAAAAGCATACAGTATGACTTATCCTTAATTTTTTAGAAAATTTTAAACAATTTTAAATTATTTAAAAATTAAATAATTTGTAACATTTTCTTTAAGAGGTTTGAATGACATTCGAAGCCTTGGATGCCAAAATTATTAGTGGTTAAACACTACAATGTCATTTTTATTTTTATTGACAAAAACGATAGTGCATGTATATTAAAATGGATAAATCATTATTTATGAATGAGGTGGGATTTAGCTTTATGGATGTCACTTTTTACTTCTTTTAATTTTTTTTTTTTGGATTTTTTTTAAAAACAAAAGAGCTAATATATACCTAATTATTTATTCCAACCCAATAAACTATTTTATTTTATTTTATTTTTTAATTTACTACATGCATTTTACTTGTTATATATATCACTACGAGCTACACGTGATTACAGGTCCTTGGAGAATCAGCGGGCATGAATGAGCATCACCATGAGACAATGAGAACACCGTGACTACATTTCCTCGTCTCTTCTCACCCAAACTTTTTACTTTTTCACATTTCTCATCATCAAATTCATGAACTAGTGTCCCTAGCATCATCATGAAGAAGTGGGTGAGGCTTTCCCAAACTAGTACCAACTTTATATGTATCATATCATTTGCAATATGAAATATAGATGCCAAAACCAATTGGTTCTTATGAACTAATTTATCTCATTAGCTAGCATATTATTATTAAAATTCAAATAATTGTAAATGCTAGGAAAATTACAAGAGATCAACAAATTAACCTATCTAAACCCAATCTCATTTATATCCAACCTGTGGATTGGCACCTCTAATAAGTAATTCACCTCAATGGAAAGAAATTTATTCAAAAAGAGTAACAGAAACAATATGGAAGGAAATTTAAAAGAGACAATGAGAAGAGAAGAAGAGCGACAAAGAGACATGTTTAGAAATTGAAAAAATAGATATAAATACTCAATGGTGAGCTTGACTATGATTTCTTGCTATTATTCAGACCATGACATCGCATTGGTGTGGGCATGCTGCTCCCCCATCCTTTCGTTTTTATTTTCCACTTTTCTTTCGTTTAATCCATAGATGGTCCCTTCCGATTCCATTATTTTCCTCTCATAAATCATTCATTGGCCATCTCCATTCCGAATCCAAAATGCTTGCAAAGCATGTTCTCCAAACCTAATCCTATATTTACATTTAGAGCGTGTTCATTTGGGTGTAAGTGGAGAAAAGTGCGGGGAAGTGGGACCGACTTCCTCCACTTCGATGTTATTTTTCCTCGAAGTGAGGAAGTGGTCACTTCCCCACTTCGGATCGAAGTGAGTTTTAGTTATAACTCACTTCAGCATTTTTTACACCGAAGTGGGGGAAGTGAGTGCTACTTCCAAAGATTTTTCGGAAGTGACATCACTTACACCGAAATGAACACCATTAGTGGAAAAATGAGCACTTCATGGAAAAACACTTTCTGTAAAATGAACACATTATAGAAGTCATATCACTTCCACCATTTTCCATCACTTCAAGAAAATGGCACTTCCTCCACTTCCTGACTTCCTCTCACTTACGCCGAAATGAACACGCCTTTAATTATAAAATTTCCGTAACTCAACAATGATCAATGTCGGTAATCTATTCAATATATATATTTATTTATTTATTTATTTTTGACAAATAGATGGCACGGCACGCGTGACATGCACAGACATGGAGTTAATACCTCAACACACATATACACTCACCTAACATAGGCTTTGGGGTTTGATTTCAAATCCTCTCCAAAACTAACACCCTGTACTAAAGACTGGTTATCAATAAACCAAATTGATTTTATTTATTTTCAAAAATAATATATTATAACTCTTTTATCTACTTCTCTACTAATATGAAACATTTGCTTCTATATAGCATAAATAATTATTATCTATTTTAATAAACACCATGAAATATTTGTGTGGTGCAAATTTATTATTTTGAAGAATATAAACTAAAAATAAAAAATTCAAACCATCCTGAAGATTTTTAAAATAAAAAAGGTAAAAATGAGCAACGGAATAAAATGTAACAAAAAAAAAAGGTTTTTGTTCTCTTTTTCCCCCAATAAAACACTTGCTCATGATGCACCCAAATCTCTATTGGTAAATCAATTTTGTATGAGCACCTAAACAGGATTTTTCACTGATGAAGACCAATTATTCAATTATCAACATCAATTAATACTTTAATGGAACAAATAATAGCTGCAAATATTCAAGGCATCTTTCACGTTTCTTATTCTCAGGTGCCGTGTATTCATCAGACATTTATAATGAGATAACTTATTTCACAAAAATTCTTTTTTTGAAAAAAAGAATTAAAAGAGCAAACATATAAATTATTTATCACTTCACCTTGAAAATGAAAACTGCAATCATGGTTCCTTTGGCAGCAACAAAGTAGGCAAATCATCTAAAGAAGCTACAAATTGGACCAAACTGAAATAAAAATCCTTCAAACCATCATTGAAATCAAGCCTATTTATTATTTCGGGCTAGCCCGAAATAAACCCGAAACCCGACCTGAACAACCCGCTCCGAGCCTATATATCAGACCCGTACCCAACTAAATCCCAAGCCCTATTTTAAAAATTTAACCTAGAAGTTTAACATCAGGGCAGCACCTTGACACTTTTTTTTGTTCCTGTTGATGATAATTCAGATCTACAATAAGATAAGAGTTGGTACTTTTCGTCCACTACCGGGACATGGTTTTGAGTGTATGAGTCTCCTCACACAGAGGTTTTAACAAGCCCGAAAGCCCGGACTCGAAAAAGTCCTCTTTGTTCCTGGCTTTGCATGCATGATCAATAGATCATATTTACAAACAGACCAACAACATGAGTGCTTATAAGTATCATATCTAGTCTCTGTGTTTTCAAAGGCATGCTACAACAACTTGGCACATAGAGGAAGCACTTATGTGTTCAAACATCCCAGATCACAGAGATTATTCCTCCATGGTGAAGATGAGAAGGTACTGTGATAACAACAGCCATCTGCATTTGTAGAGATAAAATTTTGCTGAATTGAATACTGATTAATGGGTGGGGTGGCAACCATGCAGGTTGAAGATCAGAGGGGCAAAAACAAGGGTGGGTATGAAGCAGATGGAGTTGGAAAACCTGAAACTATTCTTGGAGAACAAGTGCATCATGGAGGAGAACAAGAGGCTGAGGGAGAGGGCTCTCTTTCTCCGACGAGAAAACCGAGCCTTGCTATCCCACATTTCTAGCAACAGCCGAGAGGCCACTGCACTTCACAACCCTTAAAGAACTCGGTATCTTCTACCTAGCCATGAGTATGCATGTCTTTTTCTTTTCTTGGTTTGACTATGTTCAGTGATGCCTATAGATTGACTACAATTCACTAGATTATCAGTAATGGTAGTTTGTGCCTTTGCTGCTAAGTGTTTGCTACTCTTGAGTTCTCAGGTTTCCGCTAATAATATGCTCTTGTACTGGTGGCACTAACTGTTTGTGAATCTAAGTATACGGTTGAGATGGTTTGCACATAAACTTTGTGCTTTTGATGCGTGCCATAAGATAGACAGTGGATGCATGATGTGTGAGATAGGCCAAATTGTCATTGCAATAACAACAGCGGAAATATATTATGTGACTGGAAAAATTCAAACAATGCACAGATCTCGGAACTCTAGGGTGAGGGCGAATAGATATCACACTCAGATAAATAAATTTTACAAAAAAAAAAATCAGCAGAAAAAACTTAACTGGAAGTCCACAAAAATTTGATTCAGCAGCATAATTAGATGGAATTACAAGACAAATTACAGCACAAAATAAAAACATGATCTCAGACATTTACCAGAGTAATCAAGAATCAATGCATTCTGAAATGAAGTTGGCAACTGGTGAAAGTCCAGGTTCATTGATAGCTGCCGAAAAACTTCACATCTGTAAATCCAGAAACTGTTCAAATCATGCAAATCAAAAGGTAAAATCCCAGTTGAGTAGGTTCCCATCCTGTCAGAAAAAAGATACAGATGTCCATGATACACAGTCACACTATCTCAACTATGCCATTATACTTTTTCTAAAACTAATTTGTACAAGAATCAAACAGCAGCTTCAGGGTGTAATGATAACCCAAATGCTAATGACACCAAGTGAAAATCTATAGGAGATTCATTGTAATTGACAACATCATGGCAAGAAATTAAAAAAAAGGTAAATAGACAGAAAAAGGTGAACCATGTGACAAAGATCACCATTTCATCTCTGATAATCCCTCTGCTACATTAAACAATCATTGAATTAACTTTAGTAATACAGTTTATTCGTTTAACTATCAATAAGGATAATAGGCAAAGTCAATAGGAGGATTGCCTTACAGAAAGCACTGGGATCTAATTAGACCTTTCTTTTTCAAGGGGCCACTGATCACAAGCTGTGGGCCATGAACATGATGCCTGATCAATCACCAATCAACCATAATTCACATGTTGTTCTGTCAAAGGCCCATTTCAAAGGAGGAGATATTCATCACTCCTAACAGAATGTTGCTTGATGTCCTAAGAAATGAATGCAGGACTTCTGATTTAAGCTTCAGAAAAGGCAGTATGGCGACAGTAAGCAGCAGTTCTTTTGCTGTTTGTCCTCCAAATAACAAATAAGCGTTAATATAAGGCCCATGTATAGGCAAGAAAAAAAAAACTTGAAGACCTTTTTTCATCAAAAAGAAATAATTCACTGAATTTGAAACTTTCATGTATCATAAATACAAAATAGGGATAGCTTCTAATTCTATCTGTATCATCTTGCTACAGAGAATAAGCTGCTTTTTTACCGTGCTATAAAAGTGAAAACAGTATGCAGTAGCAGCATAACACTACTGGATATCAACAGAGCCAGAGGTTTGCTTATGGGAGTTTACACCAGAGGTATCAAGTAGAATAAAATCACTGATTCGATATTAAGGGAGCTTGTTTGAACTCAAACTTTGATATAATTACTGGAAAAAATATAGTTTTTTGGCATATAAGGGCAGACAAGAGAAAAGCACAACAGGCGAAGAGTAGCAAAAAAATAAGGGAAAACATCAAAAAGTCACCTATAGAACTCCTTACCTTTGGCAGCTCTTTAAATTACTTCTTTGAATATATGGGATAAAGAATTCCTACCACCATAGTTGAAGTATGTCATCCAAATAATTAAATATATATAGAAAGAGAGAAGGAATGCCTTGCATAAATTCTCCAATTTTTTCTGATCTTCTAGTTGAAGCGGTTTTGCATTCCGCACAGAAATTTAACAACCGTTAATAATAAACATGAGATAGTCACTGGTAAACATTGAAGTTGCAAAGCAGCTTAGTATTGTAGATAAATAATTAGTAGCGACCCAACAAAATGAAATCATCATCCTCAAGAACTTGAACATCTTTCTCACCAACAAAATTCTCCCTGCCAATACCCTCCACTATACCGACAAATTCCAGCCTTTTTTTAAAAGGAAGAGGAACATATGGCAACCTAAATATGGGTCGCACCACACCTAGCTGAGCCAATGCTGTGTTAAGACAAACAGGATTTGGCTCACAGGACAGCCATTCAAGAAGAGGTATTAACTTTAAATTCAGCAAGGGGTCATTCCCACAGAACATGAGGGCATGCATCAAGCCAGGAATAAGGTTAGTAGCTACAGATATAACTCCACTAGCTCCATACATCCATCTAGCATCATGGCACTGATCATCGTTGCCACTCCATATCACTATACCATTATCTGTGTAATCTTTAATCCGCTCATTTCCCATGCACTCCTTGACACCAGCCATGTTAGGATATTGCGAAAGTGTACGTATCAAGGGAGGGGGAATATCTTGTCCAGTTCTGGAGGGCACATTGTATATGATGGTTGGACCCATGGAAAGTATGGTCTCAAAATGTGAAACTACTCCCTTCATAGATGTCTTCCCATAATAAGGATTAACATGCAGCGCCGCATGCATGCCTACAGCAAAGCCCTGCTCAGTTGCGTGAATTGCCTCTGTAGTTGAGTTGCTTCCAGCATTCCCTATCACTATAATTGCTTCACCAAAGCAATTGACAGTGTGCCCAATGAGCATGATGTGTTCGTCCCAGCTCATGAGATGACCTTCACCTGCTATATCTCCCACTATCACACCTTCAACACCACTAGCAATCTGCATATGAAGCAAGGAATCATATGCTTCGAGGTCAAATCTGCCATCTGGTAAATAGGGGGTCTTAATGGTGGTGATCAATCTGAGACTTTTTATGTCCTCCACCGGTGTCCTGAAGTATCACAAACATAGTTAACTAAAGAGAAAATAACCTAGAAGATGGAAAAAGAGTATGAACTATGAACCACCATCCTAGTGGCAAACACCATTTAACCAGAAGTGTAATATTTATATTCACGAGAATCAAGTTAAATGCAAGCGTTAATCATGATTATAAGGTTTGAATTGAGTCCAATGTAAACAGTTCTGCCGAATTTGTCAACTTTAGAAACGTACGATTTCACAGAAATTGGTACTAAAAGTCAACACACGAATACAGACCTTCATTCTGAAATGTTATTCACACCAGTGCAGAACAGAAGCAGTAATAATGGAAAAGAAATTCAAATTCTAATACTTAAAATGCCCTTCGAGGAGGGAAACTAAAACCAAAACAACAGGAAAATTTAGCAGATGGAGAACAAAATAAGTGATCGGCCACATGTTTGATGCAATCAGCCACTTCGGGGTGAAAATCCATGTCATTATGCAGGCAGCATCGTAATCCAGAGTCTGTTCTAAGGATCCTAATAGCTATTTCCGTTGGATTTTAGCAGGCAATTTTCTTCTACAATCATTAAGAGGTCAAGCCCAAATAATAAAATGAAGGTACGAAATTTTCATATATTCTAAAGCAGGACAAATTTCTGAAAAGCAAGGGGACTGTCTTGCCAGAATTTACTTCAAATTATCCCCTCTATTTGCTGACTACTGAATTAAAATGGGCCATATGAATTGCCCAGTAAGGATTGCTTATCTTTGATAGGCTGAAATCAGAGAAAACTTTGAATTAAAAGTATTGAACAGTCTACTTAGACATATAACAGTAATCAGATTGTAGTATTAAACTATGAATGAACTAAAAGATAAAGCATTCTCAAAATAAGCACTGCATTTAAGAACATATATCATCATTGATAGCGTGACCAGAAGGTGTGCATCTAAAAGAACTTCCAAACATACACCCAAGAATCGAAGTTATCAAAACAAAGGGATAACATAATAGAATAAAATTTTTTACCACGGGTACAAAATAATTGGAAGCAAACAGAAATTGAGATATAAATGCAAATTGAGACCACTATAAAGTAGGTGAAAATTTAAAAGTGGAAGATGAATATTTTGAATTACGGCTACCTCAGGTGATTTCCAAATACACTTCAAGATGGCAAATAATAACAATCTTATATCTAACCTGTTCTTAACTTCATGACTTTGAATTGGAATTACAGCTGCCTGAGGTGATTTCCGCCTTCCGGTCCTATACAGATTGACAAGATTCAGCCTCATGAAATGAGACCAATTAAAGCAAAGCAGTTAAAAAAAAATTTACCACACAAACATAAGCCCTTAATTTAGTTTGGCACACCAGCGTCCTTCATCAAAGTTAACAAAAAATTAACGATAATAACTTAATTTATAAGATAGATGCATCTTAAAAATAAATTTACACCAAATGAACACCACCAACAACTTTGAGAATAAAAAACAGATATAAAAACGTTAGCAATACAAATTGCAAAAGGTGATGAAAGATCACTTATCCTGATTGATTTCTAACAAAATCCTCTACCAAATCATACCAAGGGCGAAACACCAACTACCCTACAAGGAATTGAACGAAATCAATCAATCAAATCAAATCAATCACTTTATTCAAGCAGTAACAAACAAGGATGAAGCGCACAAAAACCCCATAGCTCAAAGAAGAAGACCAACAGAAACTCTCTCACCATGAACAAAATGCATAAATCCATCACCCCATTCAAGCATTAACAAACAACAGTCAACACCAACCACCATCAAACAACATTCCATTCATCAAATTCACAGCAGAAAGAAACCATCATCAGGAATTCACAAGAAGAACTAATCTAGAAAGATCAAACCTAGAACCAAGGGCACAGTTCACAGATAGCAAGAGCGAAGCCATTCCCTCGATTTCTTCACTTCCAAAAGGCAAATGACAGCGATTCAACTTGAAACAGAGGTAGGCATGGAGGCATTGGCCATGATGGAGAGAAGATCAAGCTCAGCAATGGCGAATGCGAGGAGGAGGAGGAGGAGCAATGGAGAGAAGCAGAGGGTTTCTTGAGGGTTCTTGAGACGAGAGAATGAAGAGGTAGGGAGATAGAAAAAATGTAAATATATATATTAAAATTACAAGATGCTCATCATGGCACTCTCAACGATGTTGCCCATATCTCAACGTACGCGTGTCACGTGGATTTAATGCCTCACATGATACGCACTAGTTAGACGGCGTTTTTGCCCATATGTCCCTATGAAAATTTGAAAGTAATATATATTTTTTTAAATATTAACTTTTTATTATTCCTTAAATAATTTGAGGATTTAAAGAATACCCGAGATACAAAATGAAAAAAATTACTAATTCCATGCGCTTGTGTGATTTCCAAGTTTTAGAGTGACCTATATTGTGCATTTCTTTATATTTGCTTCATGATAAATGTATAAATTGAGCTTCTTTTACTTGATTCACTATAATTAATATTTAAATTATTATTAAAAGGTTTTCCTCTTTCATATCCATGATAAACTAGTAAATTTCAACATACTAATGCAGAAACCTTTTTTTTTTTTTTTTTACATCTGTGACCTTAAAAATTATTGCTTTGCTGGAAAATAATAAAAATTTAATAATGGAATAAAAAAGACTAGATTTTCAATATTGGAAATTTTCATGCAAACCCTTAATATTGAACATGCATATGTAGGTAGTTGCGGAATTTATGCATTTAAGCCACTTTAATATATAATTGATTATGTTATATTTATAACCCTTTGATCATTTTTGTGGTAAAGCTCAACTGGTGATTAAGGACATGTTTAGTTCACCAAAATAAAGATGAAAGTGACAGAAGTGAAAGCTGATGTGACATTTACATTTATTTAATTCACCAAAATAGAAGCCAAAATAGGAATGTAACTATTTTCTTAACCTCCCGCTTTATTCTTTGGTTAAAAAAATTTTTAACTGAAATTAGAGTTTTGAGATAAATCCTACTATAAATTTCTTTATAATAAAGGATTGCATTATCAAATTACTCCTCTTATTTGGAAATGTATTTACTATTAAAAAAATCAATATTTTCATTTAGTTGGAATGGAATAAAGAAATTTTATTTGTGAAAAATCTCACAACAAGAAATTATAACGAGATCCTGATTAAAAAAAATATAGAATCTCTGGGATATCATTTGGAGTATCTGATTGAATCGAAATGAGTATATTTTCAACTTTATAACTCTGCCACCAATCTTGAAATTTTTAAAATCAATCATTTTCTACTATTGTAGGTGTTTGCAGACAAAGAGAAAATGATCAAATTGGAGGATTTTTTTTAATTTAATAAAAAAAAAAGTCTTAATCTCCTGGGTTCCATGGATGGAGTGAGAGATTCTAAGGAGCATGTAACCTTAATTATAAGGATTTGACTAAATAAGCCGTTTAAATTTGGGCATAATTTTTTTAGTAAAACACTAAACTATATCTCATTTTTATTTTATGATCCAAATTTTAATTTGAATCAAAACAGTGACTCAAATTTAGTTATATTTTACCACTTGGTCACCAGAAAAATTTTGATCTATTTTTGTCAACAACTGATATAGAACTACTAATTGGACAAATAATGTATCATGTATGTACTAATAGAAAAAATTCGGCATTTACATCATCAAAAATAGATCAATTTTTTTTCAGATGATAAATTGGTGAAACAAAATTGAGGTTAGATAACCATTTTGGTTCAAATTGAAATTTAAACTCAAAAATAAAAATAAGCCATGATTTAGTACCATGTAAAAAAAAAATTTACCCCTAAATTCATGTACATAGACTTGAGCCAATGCCTACCAAAAGCATTTGCCAATTCTACTTTTATCTCATAGAGTATTATGATCTTTATTATTATATTAACACTCAATTTATATTGTCTTCATGTGAACTCCACATTAGGTACATGCTTCACATGAGCATTCACTCAATAATGTTAAAGCACTTAAACGTGAGAAAGAAAAGTTAATTATATAGCGAATTAATATGTAATATATAATACTAAGTATATAATACGTATCCAAAACTACATCTTGCTATTAATCCATATCACACATATACAAAAAATATTAGATTTATTCAAAAAAAATATTTCAACACTCAAAAGATTAATTATCAATATCTTAAAAAACTAGTATAAAAGAAAATATTATTAAATCCCTTATAAACCCATGACCGCTTTAGGAGACAGCCAATGCTTATATGGCATTACAAGTAGTTTTATGGTGTATTTTGAAGGGTTTTTATGTAATTATCTCTTTTTATAGGTTTCTGATTGAAAAACAAAGCTTCCCTAATTTTTTTGTTGGGTTCTAAATTGAAAATGCTTCGGTATTTCGTTAAAGAAAAAGAAGAAGAAAGCTTCAAGGTTACAAACACTGTTAAATACTTGATTATATATATTTTGAGGGGCTTATACGCAAGTTTAAATTTAGTTTTAGTGGAAAGTCTTTTTCAGATCTCGTCCTCCCCCCTCCATTCCTTGGCTTTGCCGACGGTGGAAGCCACTCGGAGCCGGCGACGGATTTCCATCGGATTTCTCCAATCGAATCTCGTTTTTCAGCATGAAAGCTGAGAATGGATGGCGGTGATCAATCTTGATTCGTTCTCTGTTCGTTTTTTTCTCGGACTCCCTGTAAAACCCTCCGATTTGGCGGAGTTTGGGCGTCTCTGATGAGCTTCTCTGTTGGAGGATTCTTGTTTTTCTCCATGGATCTTGGATTCAAGCTTGTGTAGGATGGGATTTTTGGTGCTGGACGACGGACGATTTCTCTGGTCGGAGAGCTAGGAGGCAATGATGTTTTGGAGGGAGAAGGAGAGAGATAATCGGGAGCAGAATGGAGGCCCTCCTTGCGGCCAGGTCCGGGTACTCATCGCCGGAGACTCAGGTTCACAAATTTCTCTATATTTCCTTTGCTTTGTTGTGGTGTTAATTGCTCTGCTGATACTTACTTTCCTAGTGTTCACCCTGATTTATTGAATCAATTTTGGGTAACTGCTATTGTGAAATTTATATGTCCATGTTAGTATAGTTGTTGAACTAACACTGATTCGTTATGGTATTCTGGATTGTTGGAATGATGATAAATGTTTTTGTTTTTTACTTTGGTTTTCGTCTATATTTCCTTTATGCATATACACTTTTGGAAATGCAAGGGAAATTAAAGGAAAGTTGTTGCCTTGTATTTGACCGAGCAAAGGAAATAAGATGAATAAGCAAATAGAAGAAAATGAACTCATAAGGTGTTTTCTCTTTTTCCCTTTATCCAATCACACAAGGGAAATTATGGATGCACGGCTGATGAGCGAGGATTTGATTGGGACTGGGACGGTGTCATGTCAGATGTGGATGAGAATCTAAAATAAAAGAAGTTGAGAATATAACTCCAATTTTTTGAATTTGACCCAATGGCTGGGGAATAACCAGTCAGGAGGTTACGACTTAGGAATGTCAGAATTATGTAGTTTCTAAGTTTTTAGTGAATTCTTGAAGTTCATCTTGTATTCGAATAAAGTTTGGGACTTATATGTTTAGCATTACTCTGTTCTTTAAACAGCTATTAAAGCCACTACTAAGTGTGCGGTCTATTGTATTCCAAAGATTGATTACAGAGGAACATGCAAATAATCAATTAAAATTGTTTTTAATGTAAGTATGCCTAAAAGTTCTCTAGAGAAAGAGGAAATGTGTCTAGTGTCTCATGGTCGATTTCAGGAATTATGCTTTTGAACTTTCGACCTTTCAGAAGTATTGGAATCTGATTTTTAAGGATCAAGATTCAAAAGTAACTTTATTTTATGGCTTATATTGTGAGAAATGGTTATATTTTCCTGATGACTTGTGAAGTTTAAAGTTCTAGTTCTTTGTGTATTTATAGATGTTTTAATACTAGATTCACAGGAAATAAAGGAGTTGGTGTAAAATTTCAATGTGTACATTTTAAACAAATATGCTAACTGAAATTTGTCTCTCTCGATCATTTATCTGACCATCAAACTGTTAGTTGGAGACCTCATTGCAATGAGTTAGTTGCCACCACCACTTCATTAGTAAACAGTTTAAAGAAACCAATTTACCTGCCAGGAATCAGAACTTTCTGCACAAGCTGGTATGTTAATAAAAAAAAAGCATCAATTGCTGAAGGATTCGTTTGATCATGTGTCAGAAGTATTCTATTTAAAATAGTTCAATGGTTTCTTGAAGTCTAGCGCATACATACTGCTTTTATATTTGAAGACTGCTTGGCTATTCTGTGGATTAATATTTTCTACTGAACTGCACTGGTGAATGACTTGTGTTTCTTATTTTCTGATATATAGCTAAATCCATGGTTTCTGTTACCTTTTTCACATTGCTAGTTTTAAAACTAGACTTAGTATGCCAAGTTAAATGGCATGATCAATATCTATGTTGGCTAATACGGGAACGAAAGATATTCGTCTACATCTCTGTTTCTTCCATACATGGACGGCAACATTGTAATGTGTTTCTAGACTAAAGATAAACATGCTTTCTTTTATGGCTTTATTGTTGGACATTGAGTATTTGGTGTAAGCTTCTATTTCTATCTGCTCAGGTGTAGGTAAAACGTCTCTGGTGCATCTAATTGTCAATGGCTCTTCCATTTCTCGCCCATCACAAACAATTGGGTGTACAGTTGGTGTAAAGGTAATGTATGACACTTAGAATGGCACTTTGTCCTAAAAGGTATTCTGTGAATATGGATGGTTCTTATAATGTATCAATCCCTTTTCCAGCACATAACTTATGGAAGTCCTGGGAGCTCTTCAAATAGTATAAAAGGTGATGCAGAAAGGGATTTCTTTGTTGAACTTTGGGATGTCTCTGGACATGAACGTTACAAGGATTGCCGGTCTCTTTTCTATGCACAAATCAATGGTAAGAGATGGGGTCTATTTTGCAACCATTGGATCTTTGCCAGTCATCCCTGTTGTGAGATTTTCAATGCTCAGACAATCTGTTGTTTTGTTAGCATTCTTTATGTTGGTTCAGCATAGAACAATAATCTTTACATTATTATGGGAAAACTAATAGTTCATGATATGCCTGTTTATCTAATAACAATAAGCTGGAGTTATTATTCACTCTGTATAGGTGTTATATTCGTGCATGATCTCTCCCAGAGGAGGACCAAGTCGAGTTTGCAGAAGTGGGCATTGGAGATTGCAGCAACAGGGACATTTTCAGCTCCTCTTGGATCTGGTGGACCTGGAGGCCTTCCTGTTCCTTACCTGGTCATTGCAAACAAAGCTGATATTGCAGCTGAAAATAGCAGGAGTAGCAGTGGCAATCTTGTGGATGTTGCACGTCAGTGGGTTGAGAAACAAGGTTTGCTGCCGTCCAGTGAGGAACTTCCTCTGAGAGAGAGCTTTCCAGGAAGTACCGGTCTACTCACAGTAAGTTTATATTGCTACTTTGCCAATCAGTACCAAAGGTCCAAACTATTTTCATTGTAGGCACTACTAGATGGGTGAGAATCTGAAATACTAAGTGTCCATGTTTCCATAATTTTCTGATCTAGGTCATTCAATTTCTATTGCAGGCTGCAAAAGAAGCAAGATACGACAAGGAGGCAGTCATCAAATTCTTTCGCATGGTTTGCATCTTCTTGTGATTTTTAATTTTCTTATAAAATTCGTGTGGTCATAAATATCCATGGTGGCAAACTGTTATCTTGTAGTTGATCAGGAGAAGGTACTTCTCTGATGAGTTGCCTGCACCAAATCCATGGTCCATTTCTCCAATTCAGAATTCCATCCATCAATCTAATGAGATTGTACCCGAAGGTGATCCATTTCACAACCATAGCACAGTGAGGTATACTCTCTATATCTTTTAAAAATCCCTGTTCTATCTTTTCCTTTCATCCTTCAGCTCTGTCGCTGCTATTTGTATATGACATATTCCAGCTGACATCTTGTTTGAGACATCAGTTTTCATTTTCAGATTTGTTTTCTTAATTTTTTTAAGATGATGTTTGTTTGCATTGTATATGGTGTTAATATGGAATTAACTAAGCATTTCTCCACCTTTGATCTAGAGTGTATATTTTGTGGTGCCTTCTTATGAAAAGCTGATCATAATGTGATTACCATTTGCGGATATATTGTTCTGCACGTCACTGAAATGAATGAGCTATCCCTAATTTGTATAGCATGGTCTCTTGCACATGTTACCCTGATCATTATATTCATTCGGTTATAATTGTATGATGCTGACATCTTTGGGAATTTTATTGGAAGCACTCCATCATTGCTGCAAGGGGTTTTTTTTTTTCTCTTTTTTTTTCGATGGCTGGAAAGTTATAAGTTCAACTGTCATCACATTTTTCTCATGATTTGATCTTCTGGCAGTTTAAGTGGCGAAACATACAACTACAATGTGCACCCACCACTTCCCGCGCAGCGTAACCTTGCTCCACCTCCAACACTCTATCCTCAGCAGCCGATGTCTGTAACTGAGAATTACAGGTACCCTAGATACTCAACAACTGGATTGCCGGATGCTTCAAGCAACAAGTCGAAACGGGCAGATATTAATGTGTGATCATCAGAGTGGCTTTTGTTTTGCTCCAGTCCATCTTTGGAAGAATGAGCAGTTCTAGCAGTTATCATCATCTTGTTTTGTGCCACAGTGATCTCGCATTGCCACTGCCTGTGATTCTCCACTTCTCAATCTCTACCCTTTTTCTATATTCTTTTTCCTCAGTTCTTTGTTTGCGTCATATTTAGTGATACTTGGTTATCTCATACTTGATTTGGAAATCTTGCACAATTCTTTGATGATACTAAAACTTGCCAGACACTTTGTATGATACCTTGAATTATAAATCAATGTTCGCTGACATGATTCTATCATTTGTACAGTGCATTTTTGAAGAAAGTTCAAAAAAGAGTCCATGTAATTTTTTTTGTGTTTGTTTAGAGATATTTGGTTTTACCTCGAAATGAAGGTTCTTTATTTTAACAAGTCCTTTGTTTGTTTGGGTGTATTTATAAATTTTGGTGTAACTGGATTTACATCATAATACTCATCTGGGGGTACTTGGTGCTATGTTCAAATCATAATTAAAACCAAATTACAGTCCATGTCAAGTTCGTATAATGTTTCTTGTTTGGCATTATCAGTTAATGATCTGCCGCTGTTAAAACTTAATTTGAGTATACGATTTGACAGAAAATGAATAGAAAATATTTCATTTATATACATCGGTACAGGTGCGAAAGTTACGTTGACTGACCTGATTATACTAATATTGCTTTTTATTCCAAATTTCCGAAGAAATCTTGCTAGAAAATAGTAATTCTATTGTACGTAAGAATATTTCAACTTGACCATGTCCTTTTACAACACATATAACATATTAGTTACAAAACAACAACGACAACAACAAATGATATTGTTTAAAAGAATAAAGACACTGCCTTAGCTGATTTTTTTTTTAAAAAAAAAAAAAACTTAATATGATAATTAGGCTTTACTTACCAGAACACCCAAATAGAACTCAAAACAAAAACGAAATGCAAACTTTTATAAATTTTTTGAACACTGACTTCAGCTTGTAGACACTCATATTCTCATTTGCTTGATTCATTCTTTGAGCTAGAATCATCTTCTTTCTGCTGCTGCTGTCGTTGATAGAGTGGGGAAGGTGTGGATTGTTGTTGCTGCTGGTGAGGTGACTTCTGCAGTTGTTGTGGTAGCTGAAACAACTGAGGGTTAATATGCATTTGCTGATTCAAGTTATTTCGATGATGAGGATCGCCAAGCTCCGCCGTAACTATTTTCAGGCGCTGTACCTCGGCGGTCAATGCTTCATTGAGTGCTGCATACCATTAGTGTCACCATTACTTCCATAATAAAATTGATAAAACTAAAATAAAAAATATGAAGCATTCATATGGGGAGAAGCAACAAATTCCAACTGAACACAAGATGTGAGTGGTTTATTTCAAAAGCATGTGCGAACAATTCACCAGTCTTCAATAGAAGTGATACTTTGAAAACTTAAAAGGCAGCGATAAACAACTGCACTGCTGATCTTAAATGAGGATGTATTGTTCCAGTAACAAACCGTATTCCAAAAGTAAAGACCGCATAACGAGTCACATAAGTACAGCATTCTTTTCTTGGCCAGTAAATTTAGTCTCTACCTTTCAATGTCATGACTAAACGAGATAAAAACTGCATATATTTCAACTCTCAAAGACAGGCCCCCCCAACAAAAGTTTAGAAAACTTGAAGACTAGACCACCTTGAAGAAAGAATCAAGTTGCAGTCATGCTATATGACATACAAACTAGATGCGGAAGTGGTACCTATGTGCCTTGGTTCAAAGCTCAGGGGAGAAGGTTTCTTTTCACCAGTTCTTGAGTTCGATAGAGCAAGGGAATAGGCGATTGAATTTCCTAGTTCAGCTGTCTGGAAACAGACGGGGAGGGGCCTCATTTGAAACACAGACTAACATGCATTTACCTCTCTCCCACCGATTATGGATATAGGGTACATGGAAATGACCAAACAACCGAACCATTTAATGTTTGATATTGAAGATCTGGGGATAATGGGCACCTCTCTAGAGTTCTTAGCGAATGCATGGCATCTTAAAGACAACAGAGAAGTGAAAAAGTTTACTATGCTACATAAACATAACAATGAAAAGTGTTTTCTTTGCCATTCTAGATCATTATTAACCTCCAACACTGTGGAACATAATGAATTCAAACTAATTGTGCGAGTGATCATCATATTTATCATGAAGAAGATTTAGAAAGTTACCATCCCTCAGTTGAGCCTGTTGCTCCATTGCCTGAAGGCGAAACTTCAGCTCATTGTTCTGACTATTAAGCCCAACTGAGTCCCTCTGCAACGAGCATAAAAGTTTCGAGCATCAAACAGACTCAATCCATGAAAGAGCAAAACAAGCAGGATATTTGCCAAGAAATTTGCAAATTTATCACTCATTGCCATTCATTAGCAAACTAAATGATCAACCTGCAGCATAGTCAGCTGCGCTGACAATGTGGTGGCTTCTGTCTGCAATGTCTGGACCTTATGCTCCAATTCTGAAATATACCGCATCTTCCTCTCCTTTGATCGAGCAGCCGACTGCCGGTTGGCCAAAATCCTGACATTTAACGCTAAAAAATGTCAATCTTTGAATGACCAGAGACTTCGATCCAATCCCAAAATCGTTAATCAAGTACTAAAAGATCACCTCTTTGCGCGTTTTGGATCTGCCATTGCAATCTCCTGTAATTTTTCATTAGCCATAATCTTCTTCAATTCAGCCCCACTAAACTCCCCATTTCCAAACTCCAAGCTAAACTCATTCATAGTCCCATCCATTGAATTGCTATGAGAGTGTTGCCTCGGCCTCATTGCAGGAGAAGGTGGCAACTTTGGAGACTCATCCTCAAAATTCAACTTTCCCATGAAACTATCCATGGAGACACTCCGACAGTGGCGTGAACTCACACTAATCGGTGCTGGATCCCCAGCCGCAGCCCTCTTCAATCCTTCCTTCTTCTCCATTGATGAACAAGGGATCAGCTTGGGTTGAATGCTGGAACTAGTTCCACTGCTGCTCTCTGCTTCGTTCTCGCTACTATCAGCTCCATTAGTCCTCGTCACACTGGCCCTGCTATCCAAATCCTCACGCCGTTCCTCAGTCCCAGAGGAGTTCAAAGTGTCCAAAGTATCAAGATTCATGAATGCATTGAAGAGATCATCCCCGGGTTCTCCTTCCGACTTTCGCTCTCCGATCCCTTCGGCGCTGCTCTCACCATCACGCTCCCGCTCCCACTCCCACTCCTGCTTCACCACTTGGTTCGGCGCCGTGGATCGTTGCGGTATCGGAGGAATGGCGGCATTGGACAAAGGTAACGCGAATGGAATGTCGCTCTGCGACCGCCGATGAGCCTTGCGCGGAGGCATCGCCGCTGGTGGCATCGGAGGCATCCCGGGGGCCTGTGATGAGCTCTCTCTCTCCTCCATCGCCACATCTCCGCCACTAGGGTTTGGTGGGGGTGTAAAAAAGGGCAAGGAATCGAGAGAGAAGAAAGCCGGCTGAGAGAGCGATCTCGAATGGCAAGAACCGGGGTTGAAGAATTGAGGTCCGGGAGGAGAACGGGCGGTCGAGAAGGGCGACAGCGGAGGAATGCCAGGCCGTTTGCCAGAATCCGGGCTGAAGTTCGGCGAGAAGCCTCGGAACGGGCCACGGGGTTGTGTTCCTGCAGCGTCAGCAGCATTGAGCAACGAGGGGTCGAACAAGGGTGGCGGCTTGCCAGAGACAGGGGCCGGTGACGGCCGGAGGCGGCGCATGGATTCGCTGGTCCAGTCTTGGGTCTGCTCCATCATCATCCGAGAGAAGAGAACTCCGAGTGTGAGAATGGAAGGAAGAAAGCCGCGTGAAGTTTAGGTTGGAGTTTCATTTCATGTGAGTTTCTCTTGAGTTTCATTTTCATTTCATTATGGTTTGATTTGACTGCTTGTCTGAATTTCAATTGCATTCCGACTACTTTTACTACCATCCCAAAATGGATAATTAAAAATTAAATACGTACTATTTATTTATTTATTTATTTATTTATTTTATCTTTCTTATTCTAAAATCTTGTTTAATTTCTCATTTAATTAGAATTTAAGATTGGGTTTAAAAAAAAAAAAAATAGACAACGAGCACCCTGTGCCCTACATCTCAAAAATTATTTGTGTTTTTATCTTAAATAAAATATAAAATTTGATGTGCTATCATTTTATATAGACTATAAAATTTAATTTTGAGTTTTTATTTAAATGAATATTCCGGACTCCATATTAATAGATTGAAAAGTTTTTAGTGGAGATAAATGAAATAATAAATAAATAAGAAAATTAAATAATTTATGAAAAATCATGGATTTTGACGGCGAGAAAATAGAGCGACGTTGGCGCCTCAATTGGCGGAGAAATAACGATGTAATGACGGCAATTCGAGTTTGACTCGTGGCCCGCGATGGGACTCCCACGTTCCTTTGCCACGTGGCAGAACGAGAGCACAAAGCCTTTTATTGATTTCACGAGACGATAAGCATGTTATTTATTTATTTAATTTTTTCAGAAAATACAGACATATGTGCCTTAGCGAGATCTAATAAATAAATAACAATAGACTGCATTAAAGAATAATTAAAATTTTAGATTAAATAAAAAAAAAAAGTACATAAAAACAAGTTTCACCTCACATCATCAGAATTAAGCCCGCATCGAATACTTACTTGTATCTATAACTAACGGTGCTTTCATTGAGAACCGGTTGAGTTCAGAGGAAATTGACAGTCATATAACAGAATCAGAATTAGTCCCACATCGAACACTTGAGAGATTTATCATGTCCATATAAGTGATAGACATTCTTCCCTTTCAAACATCGGTATTAGACAAAGATTATTTTGTTTAAAATCAAACTCAAATAATTATTATTTGAGTTTTTACGAGGGAACCGGATCTCCTTAATCTTCAAATCTGCTTCAAATAATTATACATTATTGACAGCATTAATTGGAATTTCTAAGTGAAGGAACATAATTGCAGATATGTGGATCTTGTAAGATGTAGACATAAACACTAATAAATTTTGGAATTTTCCTACTTAGAAAATGTATAATCAATCAAAGCACATGCTTGAAGCATGGCTGTTCAGAGATTTTTATTGAATACCAGACAAAACTTTGAGTCTGGAGATTTGGATAAGGTTTTGTCTACTTAACTTATTGGTGTTAATTTAATGAAACATCATGGAAAACACAGCATAATTCAAAGTTTATAGCAACAATATACCATGCCAATAGCTTTCATATGACCCACTGAGTTTGACTCATTTGCCCAAATTTTAATGATGGTTTACAAGAGTTACTATGGAAAAAAAGAAAAAAAAAAAAGGGCTCATTATTATTACATTGACGATGATAGTAATCGAATAAAGTAGACGACAAGAGTCCAAAAATATTACTTATATTTAATATTGCATGTTATTTGGTTATATCCAATTTTTTTATATATCTTATAAAATAAAATTAAAACAACATCTTGAACCCATATACAACATGATTGACTACTGCTTGGAACTTTTAAGCTAGTGGAAAAATACAATACCAACTCTTCTTATATTACAAGATGCTCATCTATGTTCAACTCCATCTTAATTGTAAAACCTCAAAGTTAAGTGCAATCCTAAACTCAAAAATTTTAAAATAATATATTTATCCAGTAAAGCTCAAATTCAATGGTTTAATTTCAAACTAAAAATTTATTTATAATTTTTTTAATATAATAAAAAAATAAATATAATTATATAAAAATATGTATTATATAATAACATTATAATAAAGTTAATTTATTACCACAAAATCCTCTTTGTAGAATATTTATATGGTGACTAAAAACAGATTCGAATATGGAAAACAAGTATTTTGAGATAGTAACTTTAGCTATGCCCCTTCCAATGGCTTTCTCATATTTGGTATAAATAAATAAATACATGCATAACAAAACATTACAGTAAAGGGGGAGATTTCATCTCAGCATCCAACCAACCAATGAGCTCACGCATATCACCTGTTCGACAAATTGCCTGAATCCCAGCAACAAACACGAACACCCTCCCCTTCATTTCAATCCAACTACACCCGGGCTCCTTCTTCACACCGCGCTCTGCCATCACTCTCCTCGCCTCCTCCGCCTCCCTCCACCGCCCACTCTCACAGTACCAGTTCGACAACATCACGTTCCCTTCCTCCTTCTCCGCCTCCATCGTCTCCAACACCCACCCAGCTCGCCGGACCATGTCCTTCAAGCAAGCCTTGTGCTCCTCCTCCGACGGTATTCCGTGCACCGTCTCCATCCTCTCAAACAAAGCTTTCCCTTTCTCTACAAGCCCTGCATGGCTGCATGCCATTAGAAGTCCAATGAATGTGAGTTTATCTATTGCTATTCTTTTGTTAAGCATTTCATCAAACACCTTCAGTGCTTGAGTCGCCATGCCGTGCAGTGCGTAGCCGAAGAGCATCGCGTTCCAGGAAACTATGTCTCTGTTGGGCATTTCGTCGAACGCCTGCTGCGCGCTCTTGATGTCGCCGCACTTGGCGTACATGTTCACCAAGCCATTGGCGACATAGACGTAGGTCGAGAAGCCGGAGAGGACTGCGAGCGCGTGGATCATTCGTCCGGTTTCCAAGACTGCGAAGATGGCGCACGCGTGGAGAACAGCGCCGAGCGTGTAGTCGTCCGGCCGGAGATAAGCTCTGGTCATGGCGTGGAAGAAGACAAGGGCTTGCTCTCCATGCCCGTTCCTCGCGAGACCTCCTATCATCGTCGTCCATGAGACGATGTTCTTCTCCGGCGAGCTTTGGAACAGTGAGATCGAGCCACCGACGTCGCCTGCTCTCATGCTCGCATCGATGATAGCGTTCCAGGAGACCGTGCTGCGAGTGCTCATCGTGACGAATACTTTGGCAGCGTCACCGACATCGCCGGACCTCGCGTAGAAGCTGAGCGTGGAGTTGTTGACTTCGACGAAGGCATTACATCCGCTTCGAACCACGACGCCATGGATCATTCGCCCAAAGATGGGATCTTGGAGCTCGCAGCAGACATTGAGAAGGCTCGCAAAAGTCGTGCAGTCCCCGTCCAACCCCGAGCTTCGCATCCTCTTGAACAACGCCATCGATACCTCCACTCCGCCATTACGAGCATGGCCCATGATCATGATATTCCAAGCAACAGCATTCTTCACAGGCATTTCATCAAATGCTAGACGCGCACCGTCTAAACTCTCCGAATTCACGAAGCCATAGAGAAGAGAACACCAAGAGACCTCGTTCTTCTCCTGCATTTCATCAAACACTCTCCGAGCATCCCACGCGCAGGAGCTCTTCCCGTACATGTCGACGAGGGAGTTGCACACTGCAAGCGACGCACAAAACCCAGACCGAACGACGAGCGCATGGAGCGCCATTCCAGTCCGGACGTCAGCCATGTCAGTAGCTCCGGTGACAACCGCGGTGATAGAAAAAGAGTCCGGCCTCGCACCGGACACTCTCATAGAGGAGAAGAGAGAAAGCGCGGCGTTGGACTCCCCTGCGCGCGAGTACGCCGCGAGCATCGCGTTCCATGCGACCTCATCTCGTTCAGGCATTTCATCGAACACCTTCCGCGCGGCCAATATAGCACCAGACCGAGCTAGTGACACAAGCCTCGACGTGGCGGATATGAGGCCCATAAAGGCCGTTTGCCTCCTTATCGGGTTCTTTATTAACGAACCCGAATCCGTTCCTCACTGTCGGGTTATCGGGTTCTTCCTTAAAGAATCCGAAACCACATATCCTTATCGGGTTACCGGGTTATCTGCACAGGATGAAACGAGAACCGTCGGATTCAAAACCCTAGTCGTTCTCATTTGTCTATAAATTTCGGGGAGAGCTCTTCGTCGTCGGAGCGGCGGAGAAGACCAACGCCGCGATGGGATTTGAAGGTATGTGTTTAAGTCTCGCTGTGGTTTTTGATCGGGTTTTGAGGTTTGGGGATCTAAATGATGAAACTTTTTTCGATTGTGAATGCATCTCTTTTGATGCGGTGACACAAAGAATCTTTTTAGATGAATAGGAAGATCAGATGGTTCCCCCTTTTTGTCTTCAAGTTTTTTCATCGATTTGTTTTCATCATTTTATTTTAAGTTTTAAGAACAGAGATGTGGGTGATGAGAAATTTCCTTAAAAACAGTTATCCCTGTCTGAGAATTCATCATATCAGGGCTGAAAACCTTCAATCTGACACATTTCTGCACTTTACAATGTTATTTATTTGATTTTTTTTATTGTTTGATTTGCCTTTGATGACAAAATTTGTGGCTGAAGTAAAAAGTTAACCTTGTGGTTAATGTTGAGAACTTCATGAACTAGGACGGTCTGAGGCTTAGTCATATGGTCAGTTTTTTTTGTTTGTTTTTTTGTTTTTTATTATTTTGAAGGTCGGTTGGTAATCTATCTTAATTTGTAGATGTTGTTCTAATCTGAAACATTGAAATATATCTCGCTCTTGAACGATTTCTTAATGAGAATCAAACACGCTGAAAATTCACCTAGATTCTTTAGTATCATTTGGACTCTTGTTGAGGCTAACGCAAACCTGAAATTAAATGGAATAAATTTTGAGAGGTAAAATATATTATTAAATAAAAATAAATTGTAATTGTTAAGAGGACATAAAGTTTGGTTGCTGTCTTCACTTTTTTTTTTAAATTTTTAATGATTTCTTTTTTCCCAAAAATGTTGATTTGATTCTTAAATTATGCGATCATGAAGTATAAACCAAAGAATAAATCCGTCAAGGTAGCTAAACATACAGCAGGGTTTTAATTTTAGGTTTTTCCATTAAAAAAATCTATCAATTTTACAATTCGCGGAGGGAACAAACTCATAAATTGCATTCACATGTTATAACGTAACAAAAAATAAAGAATATAACGAACTTGTTACAACCAAACTTCCAGTCACGTAATTTAAAAACTCCAGATTTAAAATATCAGACTTTCTAATTCATATCAACATATTTGTGCGCATATAATATCAAACAAATATTAGCTTCAGTAACTCAAAAACACCCCAAAGATTACACTTGTTCAACGATACAGCATCTCAAAACGGGATTAAATGTTTTTTTTTTAGGTAATTAAGTTTTAGATGTATTTAATTAAAATTATCATATTTTAATTTATATTTTAATTTGTACTAAAAAGTTAGTGATTTTGTTTCTCTGAAAGATAATAAAATTAAAGTTTTGTTAGATTATTAAAATTGGGACATTTGATTTTTACCGATCACGTTTCATCTAGTGATGTGGTTTACTTGCGGTTATTTAGAAGAGAAACAAAATCAAATTCTAATAAATATGTTGATATAAATTGAAACTTAATAATAACAAATTCAAACTTTTGTAATCTATTAAAAATTTAAAAATTTTAGCAATGTCATTGGATATATTTACTCGTCTCGGAGAAACAAGATAAAAAATTAATAATTTTTTTTTATACAAAATAAGATAACTTTATCTAAACATTCGAAACCATGGTTAGCACTTTTTTTTAAAGTGAGATTATTATTCAACCAATAAGATTCTCTTTAACAAATCACACAAACTGACCACAAAAACACAACCTTGCTATAAAGTTTAAAAGAAGAGCTTCTTAATCAATCATAAACAAAACAATCTTCACACACTTGAAAACCATCTGGCAAATAAAAATCCAAAGCGATTATCACTCGGATTATACCACGAAATTTAAGATTGAATCCCAATACCACATATACAAAACGCACTAAAACCCCAAACTTTGGTGTAAAAACGAAAATGTCACGAAGAAAGCCAGAAGATGCAATGGTCAAAGAGTCAATGCCGAAGAGAAGCAGACGAGAGAGATCACGCACGCTCGCCTCTAATCCGACGTGCGAGCTGGATATCTTTGGGCATGATCGTCACCCTCTTAGCGTGAATGGCGCAAAGGTTGGTGTCTTCAAAGAGTCCCACAAGGTACGCTTCTGCTGCTTCCTGTAAGGCGAGCACGGCGTGGCTCTGGAACCGGAGGTCAGTCTTGAAATCCTGGGCGATTTCTCTTACAAGTCTCTGGAATGGCAGTTTCCTGATCAGAAGCTCCGTGCTCTTCTGGTATTTCCTTATCTCACTGCATTGATCCCAATAAACCATTAAGGAGAAAAAAGAAACCCTAGATTGGAGGTGAATTTTGGGTGGATTGAAAGATAAAACGTACCGGAGTGCGACGGTGCCAGGGCGGTAACGGTGAGGCTTCTTCACACCGCCGGTGGTCGGCGCCGACTTCCTCGCCGCCTTAATTGCCAAAAGGGAACCATTGTTTAGATCGGATTCAAAGGAGATCTGTAAACGAAAAAGAGAAGAGACGATACCTTGGTGGCGAGCTGCTTGCGAGGCGCCTTCCCTCCGGTGGACTTGCGAGCGGTTTGCTTGGTACGAGCCATCAGAGGAAACGATCCCGCACTAGGGTTAGGGTTTCGCGAAAGACGACGGAGATGAGGCTCAAGCGATGATAGGTATATTCGGGCACTTCGTTTGGTGGCTTTATATATAGAGAGAGAGAAAGTTGGGAGTTCGTTTAGATCGGACGGTGGACGTTAAACTTGTAGAAACACAGTATCCATGTGGTCCTATGTGATTGGTTGATATGTTTTGAGATGGATTAGAAATAGGATTTTGGGAATCCTTTATAGTTAACTAAAAAGATTATATATATATATATATTAAAAAGAAATTGGAGAGCATGGTAAAATGTTTGATTGTACTTTTGAGAACGGCAATTTTAGATGGTTTTGATAATATAAGTAATGTCTAAATATGTGATTGTTTGGTGATGTTGTAGGTATCCGAGAGACTAAAAAGTTACTTATTGTCGATGCCTATGCATAACTTCAATTTAACATTGTATTTAATTTAGAGGAAAACTTTTCAATATCTTTTTTACATAATACCAATTTTGTCTTTGGCTTTGGTGGAAAAGGTCCGTAATACCTCGTCATAATTTTTTGAAATTGTACGGCGAAAAGGAAAAAACAGGCTTTCAGGCAGCTTTTCTCTTACCATGCATGTTTTTGTAAACAAGGTTTTCATCCTTCGTCTTCTTCCTTTTCGTTTGCCAGAGTTTATTTTGTTTTTTCCTGTCTTGCATTTGTAGGTGGTACGTTTGTCTCTTCCAACAATGTTCGAGTTGGTGCCAAAGGGCAGGCGTTCTTGTTTACTGTTGTGAGTTTCCGTTTACTTTTACGTTTATGTTTGGGATTCTCCATTAACCTGTCGTCGATTATGTTTCCTTGTGTACACCAGGAGCAGTGATTCAATTTCGGAAAAACTGTGAACAAGATAGTAGAAAATTCAGAAAGATAAACGGGAACATAAAATATAAACGGAAACCATTAAAAGATAAATGGGAACGCCGGATTCTAAACAGAAACAATTAAAAGGTAAACGGGAACGCAAGATTCTAAACGGGAACCTTGTAAAGGTAAACGGGAACTCCGGATTTTAAACGGTAACCTTTAAAAGGTAAACGGGAATTTCGGAGTCTAAACGGGAACCTTTAAAAGGTAAACGGGAACTCCGAATTCTAAACGGGAACCTGTACAAAGTAAACGGGAACTTCGGATTCTAAACGGGAACTTGTAAAAAGTAAACAGGAACTTCGGATTCTAAACGGGAACCTTTGTAAGGTAAACGGGAACAAAGGGAAAACAGAGACTTCATACCTGTTTGTCATCGATGGATGACAATACTTTTCCAGCGATGCTTGTTTCCTGAAACTACTCTCCCCGTAATAGAATATCCGGGGAGTCCTCCCAACATGAGCCTTCTTCCCTGTTCCAGTGACCTCGTAGAACCATAGGGTGAGGGCGATGGAGCACCCGCGCAGATATCTCGTGTCAATCTTTTCCCCACTAGCCCTTGACTGCACGCGAGCGACCGTTCTGGGGACGTCTTCCATGATCCACGTGTGGGTGGCCTCTGGCCACGCGTACCTTGGTAGCGCGGAGAGGTTGGCAACATAGTCAACCAACCATGTTGGGTTTGAGATGGTGGTGTTCAGGAACAACACCGTCCCTATGAGGTAGAGCACTAGCAGCTTCACAAAGTTCACCTCCTTCCCCTTTATCCGGACCATTCTCAGATGGGACGCCTTCATAGCATCCCGGGTCCTTTCAAAGCCTTTGGACGTGCATTTCGCTTCGAAATCATACTATGTTTCATTTTTCCTGAACTGCACCACATCCCCGTCTGACAGGAGACCCATGATAACAGCCACATCTTCGTTACGCCGGCGGTGTGGGAGCTACAGGGTTCGTTCTCGGTATCGCTTTCGTGTGAGAGAAGTTGAAAAAAAACCAAAGAGTCGTTCATAACTCGAAAGGTCTTGGGCACCAAGTTTCGAGCTTCGGGACACGCACCATTGTCCCAACTCCCATTCTCTCGTCGGCGGAGGGGGTATAACCGTCACTCCACTCAAAGCGTAACGGCGTTAGTCCATGCGAGAGATGGAAGTAAACCCAAAAAGGAGCGATATTTTGTTCATAATTAAAAAAAGCAAGGTTTTTCTATGAATACATGAAATTTGGAAAGGTGTTTTGTTCATTATCTGTAATTTAAATTATGATTATATTTTTACTATTAATCCATAATTAAGCATTTGTTTGGCATTTGTTGCCGAAACTTGTTTTTTTTGTCAATTTCAAAATTTAAAAACAAAACAAAAAAACATGTTTGGTAAGATGTTTTTGTTTTCAAAAATTTGAAAAACATCTATGTTTTCAATTTTTTTTGAAAATATTTCTAAAACGTTCTTTTGACTTTTGAACAATTATTTTTCTTCACAAACCAAATAGAGGAGATATACTTGCTTATAGTTGATCTTCCGAGAGGTTTTTTTTTTCTTGTAATTTTTTTATTGGTTTTTCTCTGATCTTATTCTCTCTAATCTCTTTTTTTAAATATGGTTTGAAAATAATTAGAGTGTTAGATTTGTTTGTAATATTTTTTAAAATGATTAGATAATTTGAGATAATATTTTTGAACAAATTATAAAAATATAAAAAAAATATTTGATTACTATTTAAAAAACTTGACATAGCAAATTGAACTTATATACGTTTATAAAAATTCACATCTCAATATTTTTAAATTTTTATAAAAATATTCAAAAAAGCATTATGTACTAATACAACTTAATTTTGGTTAAAATATAAAAAATATAAAAATACAAATTGAGAAAATATAAAAAAATTTATAATATTTTGTGTTTTTTTTCAAATGCATATAATAATTTTTGTACCCAAATATGTTTTGGTTTCCAAGGCAACAAAACAAAAACAAAAAACAGAAAAACAAAAACAATGCCAAACAGCCACTAAAAGACTAAGGAAATGAACTCAAAATGATCATTGTCTTACAAATATAGGCATAGATTACAGTAATGTACATCTGACGATAATAAATCGGTACACGTATAAAATTGGAGTAAATTACTGTAAAAAGTTAAATATTCATTGTTGAGAGCTAAGCGGAAGTAAGGCCCTCAGGCAGAGACTGATGATCTGCATTATTAGGAGAAAGGAACTTGCGACAAGCATAGAAAACAGCAGAATGAAAACCTGAGGGATTGTCTATGAAGACAAAATGCCCACCCTGCATTTTATTCATTACCAAGTAATTAGTTGTGAGATGAAGTGTAAATTCAAAAATGAGAGAGCAAACGAGACCTGAGGAACACGTATGATCTCGCATGGTACTTTCATGTCTCGACGAGCAAGTTGTGCCCCTTCGTAGTTCACCCAGTCTTGGTAACCATAGATAAAAGTGGTAGGGACTTTCCATTCAGATGCACTGCACAAAGATAATGTAAAAACCAGTGACCCATCTGTGTTAACTGGTTTGCTCATCATCTCTAAGGCAAAATATTTTCTTGAGAAGAGTTATCTCAAGACTTCGGGTGTTATATCAGCCATAACTGATATGATGATGCTTTAAACTAACAAAATAATCAATCAACCATCAATTTTCTAAGAGCATTCAGACCATTTAAAAGGTTTAACAGATTAAAAAGAAAATCACAGGATAACGCAATCAAGCTGTCAATGAGCAATTCTTAAGGCAATTGCTTTTGTGTAGCGCCTTGCACAGATAATCATACTAGAGAGATACTATTCTATGAAATGCCCAAGGGCAAGGTCAAAAAGAAGAATCTAGTCATAATTCATTTAATATGCCAAGAACTTGGAAGAAGGATTAAAGTTGAATGATTGTCTTTTGAAAAATCAGAAACAAATGTAGTACTTACCTTTGGAGAAGGGGGCTCCGGGCAAATGCACCAAAGGAGAATATATACTTCAAGCACAGTTCTCCACTAGCTTTGGCAGCCAAAGTATGGTATACATAATCTTGACATAGAAGGCATGGAGAAAGTTTAATAATTTTCTAAACAATAGAAACACTGAGGCAAAGATATCTACAATAACCTTCATAAGTAAACATGAAGGTACCTGTCAGCAATCCAGCTTCCTCGTCAGCCAAAGTAGACCCATTTGAGTAAGAACCAAATCTAGCACTTGTGTACCTCCGCACCAGATCTGGACCCCAAGGGCCTAACCCCCTATGTGAAAATTATGATCAAGTGAAAATTACTACTTGTACAACCTTGAAGGTACACACATGATAATATCAAATAAACATTATCAGTATAAGCGTTACAATGACTAATAAAGGTTAAGGTGAAGCCTGCAGAACTAGAAAACAAACTAGAATAAAATTTTAAAGACATTAAATTATGTTTCTTCTTCTACACCCAAATTCCCAATTTCAATTGTTGATAGCACAGGTGCTACTTTTCACTTCAATGCAGGTCTAAAATTTTCTAGATGATCACTTTGTGACAGTTGTACAATCATGTTACTACCCAAGGACCTCCCCCACCACCCCCAAACCCCGCAAAAACAAAAACAAAAGGTTCAAGACCAAATATATAGGCAGACAAATACAGACATAAACAAGTATATGTGCATGTTTTTTCCTTTGAGAATATTAGCTGGATAATACATTTTGTACTAAATATATAGCAACAAAAAGGGCGTAACAAGACCTATCACCACTCATCAAGTGGGTGGAAAATGTATCAGTGCTAAAATCATCTTTTCCAAGTTGTACAAACCCAAGTGACATAAAACATCCACAAGATTAATTGCCAGAAGTTGAGCAGTCCATAAATCACAGGCACCAAAACGACACTATGCACATGACATGTAATCATGACGAAAGACTAAAATATTTCATATGCACTGGGGCCTTAAACCATCAACATATTGGGAACATTACCGAATCACTTTCTGAGGAGTAAAGTTGGATTCCCAGAGATAATTTATTATCATCCCTTTCCATGTTGCTCTAAATTTAGTCAACCACTCCGACCGATGTTCTGTCTCCGATGTAAATCCAACCGGACCTACCAAAATCAAATGGTTGACGTGCTCTGGATGCTATAACAAAGAACAAACGACATGAGAAAGCCAGAACAACAAGAGCGGATTTTAGAAAGATTTACAACTAACTTAACTAAGGAATCACCTTGAGAGCATATTTTGCTGCAACATACCCACCAAAAGAATGCCCAAGCAAAATGAAATTACTCAGGTTTTTAGCTTTACGCCATTCCTCAAAAGAATCAATGAACCATGCCTCAGTTTCTGCAAAATCACAATATTAGTAAAGCATATTTACATATGCCACCACTACATATTAAGGACTTAATCTACAATTAACTCTGTATTATTCTGACTTTAACACCCTAGGAAGATCATGACACTCAACAACACCCATTTCCCTCTAAGTGGTGAACTTTAATGGGATGTATAATGATCTATTTCCTGTCCCAACACGCAAGCATAAAACTAATGGAATGCATATTACAACTTCTAAAAAAGCAGGAGAGATGACCATATTCTAGTGAAAGAAAATTGAAGTCTGGTAAAGTAAAATGATAAGGAAGCAAAGGTTTAGGTCTTTATCTCTGCAAATCTAGCTTCTTCTTAATTCAACAAACACAAACCAAAGGAAAGATAACCAGAATATTTACGCAGAAATCTTTGCTTAGTTTTAAATAAGATATCCCCCAACCTTCAGTGCTTTTACAGGTAAAGTCTGGGCGACTTGATCCACCCCATCTGCAATATAAGTTACTTGTGTCAATAAGATGCATGGAAGAAGTATGATTCACCTTCATATGGCAAAAATACAACCACCAGATTATTTAATAAGCAAAACCAAGGCCAAAATCATCATGACCATTTCATATCAACCACTGCATCTTATGAAAACAAAATTAAGAAAACCATAACCATCACAAGTTGACAATCACAAGACCTCAATGAATATAGCTCCACTAAAATATTAAAAAATAACAACAATATGTATGGGTGGACACGGATTTTCAGGTCACCGGTTCCCTTGCCCCAGTGTTTAAGTTAGTAGATTAAACAAAGATATAAACAATAAAATGGTCCACAGGTTTCAGTTGTGTACTTCCTTCTAAGAAAAAATGGCTGTTTGCATCAATAAACCAAATACGACAGTCAACATTGTAAATTCTCTTTTTTGTTATACGAGTCAAATAAAATGCACAATAATTTAAACTTCACAGTTTCAGCAAGTTATGTACCTATAGAAACCACAGCTTTTCAATAATAACCCAAATTATGTAAACAAACACCAGTTATGCTTTCTACATCTAATCTCTATGTCATCATCACCAAGAGAGAGTCATCCAAAACACTTCATACCATAATTTCTGATTGATAAAATGCAACATTAACAAAATAGCAATGCAACCAAGAAAAAGCACTGAAAACTAACCCAAGTTGATCAATGGCAATAACCCGAAAGCGACTGGCAAGGGCATCAAAATTCCGAAAAAAGAAACCTTGGGAAGCACCATAGCCATGAACCATCACAAGGGTTGGGGAGTTCTCGGAGCTATCAAAAGTCACGGTATTGATAAACCTAGGCTGATCGCTCGAAGACCTAAACCATCTCACCGTCGATCCAGGCGGCCCCGAACCAATGTTCACTTGCTCTTGAACGTACTTCGTCCTGGGGAAAAACATCAAAATAAATTAACCAACCCGTGAACCCTAAATTTCAACCAATAGGATCAAAATCCGATTGAGATCGAAGATGAACACACTTGACGAGAGAGAGGAGGCGGCGTTCCGAAGAGATGATGTGATCGGTGGAAGTTGGGATCCATCGGAGGACGGAGGGCCAGAGGCGTCTGAACGACGACTTCGCCGGCGATGAAGAGTGCTCGGCGGCAGCGGCGGTGCTGGCTCTGCTGATCTCCTCGGCCATTCTCGCTGCGGCACGGGTCATCCCACAGCGCACGGAACAATGAGGATTTGGCCTTCGCGCGAGGGCCATATATAGACGAAGTTCTGATACAACACCCACCTGAAAGCCTTACCTTACGAGTTTACGGATATGACGTGGCGAGTGTTTATTAGTCGATTGGGTCTGGTTGTGTTTCTGGTCGGTTTTTATGGTGCGTGGAAAATTGGTCGTTTTGGATCGTGGGCTTTTGTGCGGTTTGTGGTCGGAGGCGGCGGAGTTCGTAGACTTGCCAAACAAGTTAAACGTTGACCATTAAATCATGGGCTTGGGTCAAACGTTGACTATTGAGTAATGGGCTTGGGCCACTAGACAATTTCCGCCCAAACAAAGGAAGTAAATTTTAAGCCCATCTTCAAGTTCAGACAACCCAAAACATTTATCTAACTTCCCTGATACCCTAAACTGCCCAATATCTTACTAACTTCTTAATTTTTATATTATTAATTTACTAAAAAAATTTAATTACTTATTTATTTTCCTCACTCTCATAATTCCTCCTCGATATTTGTGAACTCATCATCTTTGCGAAAGAAAGATAATAACTCCCCTGTCAAGTGAGTGGTAGAGGTATCATCACTCTTACAATAGTAGTGGTGCATGCCTTATTCATTTTATCCAAAAAAATAAAAAATAAAAAATAAAAAATAAAAAATAAAAAATAAAAAATAAAAAATAAAAATAAAAATCTTTAGCCTACCAAGTATGTCTATGGCAAGACAATCTAGTTGTGATAGAAAGTTCTCTGAAACTAGTCATACTAATTAGTTCTTGCTAGCTCATTAAAAAATTAAGAAGATGTGAAGACATATAAAAAGTCAAAGAGAAAAAAAATAAAACAAAATAGTAATTCCATAAAAACAATCAATAATTAAATTAGTGAGTTTTATTCTTATAAGGGAGGTCAAAGATTTGACCTCCCTCCCAAAACATAATTGAGTATGTAGTGAGTGTTTGAGTGGTAGTAACTTTATACACTTATCCATATTATCCAAAAAAAACAAAAACAACAACAATAATAATAATAATAACATATATATATATATATATATATATATATATATATATATAAAGAGATGTTCGAGATTAAAATAATTGGGGGAGTCTGTGAGTCATTTAAAAATTAATCAAACGCATGCACTTGGAGGTTTTTTTTCTGTAATATATATATTTTTTCAAATTTTAAATTTAGAATTTTTTAAAAATAAATAAATTTAAAATTATTGTAAAATATGTAAATAGTAAAGTCTATTGTAGCAGTCAACGTTACTATAACGATGATACTGTAGTAATGATATTGTAGTAAATTGATACTATATCACCGATCATACGACAGTAGACGCCCATGTGGTATTCTAACCTCAAATATTTTTACTATTCCACTTACCAGTATATTTTGGATTGTTGAATCGAATTAATTTAGATGATTCTTTCATTTCTTAAATGGCTATAAAAACATCATTATTCTTGTATTTTGCGATGCAGAGAAAAAGAATAAATAAGAAAAGAGGAAATAAAAGCAAAGATGTTTGATATATATTTTCTCTTTTTTCTTTACCTTATATTTTATTTATAATTATCATATATTATTTATAAAAATTTATATATATGTTTATATTAATGATGAATTATTAATTATTTTTATGATATATTATCAACCTGAATCTACCCATGATCTTGTTTTGCAATTTCATGTTATCTTTAATTTAGTTTTAAAGTATTCATATTTTCACTTTATACTTTCTTTAATTCTTTATTATATTTTTCTAGTGTTTTAATTTTTAATAGTAAATATTGCAAGAAGAGAATTCGAGGCACTCCATGTTTTTGGGAGCAATTATATCTCATGAAGCCTAGATATCAATCTTCAAACAAAAGCTTAAAACCTATGTAAAACCATTGAGGCCGATAATGATGAACCCAATGAAAGATTAGGAAAAGACCAAATCATATATACTAACTGCCAATGCTTCCACAAGAAATGAGATTCATAAGGCCCCATTGTAGCATCATGTCTAAGGAAAGAATTTGAAATGAAAGATAAAGGAAAAACCAAATTTTGCCTTGGCATAGAGATTGAGCACATATCTAATGGAAAATTTGTCCATCAATCAACCTATATAGAAAATGTGTTGAAAAAATTTAATATTGACAAAGTCTATCCATTGAGTACTTCATTGACAAAGTCTATCCATTGAGTACTTCAATAATTGTTCGCTTGAGGCCTAAAAAGATTCATTTCATCCACCTAATGAAGGAGAAATGGTCATTAACCCAAAAAACTCTTTATCTAAGTGCAACTGATATATTAATGTATCTCGCAAATAATATAAGACCAGATATAGTTTTTATAGAAAATCTCTTAGGAAGATATAGCTCTACATCAATGTGAATATATTGGAAACGAGTAAAGAATGTTCTACGCTACTTACAAGGAATTACAAATTTAGCCTATTTTATCAGCAACAATATTCATCCACCTCACAGGCTTTGTTGATGCCAAGTCCCTATCTAATCCTCATAAACGAAGATCTCAAACTGGATATATATTTTATTATAATAGTACTTCTATATCATGGTGTTCAACAATGCAAACTCTTACATCAACTTCATCAAATTATACTCAAATTCTAGTTCTCCATAAAGCAAGCTAGGAATGCCCGTGGTTACGATATATGATTAGACATATACAATCATCATATAAACTACCATCAATTATAATAAATGCTACAATAATTATGTAGACAAGACAACAAGTGCTTGTATCCATGATATATTAAAGAAGATAGAACGATTAACATATATCACTAAAATTTTTCTACACATGATCTACAAAAGGAAGAAGTCATAAAATTCGAAAGATTCAATCTAATGAGAACCAAGACAATTTATTTACAAAATCACTCTCCAAATGTATTCATCAATGATTTGTTCACAAAATCGGTATGAGGAGGTTCGTAGATATAAGTGCTCATGAAATAAATTAGAGGTTATTTATTTGAGGGGTAGATTGTATTTTTTTTCCTTCGCCATGATTTTTATCCCGATGGGTTTTCCTGATAAAAGATTTTTAATGAAGCAGTAACCCTAAAATATTCCAAAGATAATGTATTCTTTTTTCCTTGACTAGGTCTTCATCCCACTTGGGTTTTCCTCATAAAGTTTTACTTAGACAAATCATTTGGTTATAGGCATCCAAGAGGGAGTGTTGTAAAATATGTAAATAGTGAATGTTTATTATAGTAGTCAACGTTATGGGGGGGGGGGGTACTGTAGCGATAGCATTAATTGTAGCAAACTGTTACTATAGCATCTACCATACGATACTAGACTCCCACGTATGGAGAAATTGATTAGTGAAAACAGAATTTGGATTGAGGATGGTGAGATTATAACTTGTGACTAGCGAGTGAATCCCATGGACTAAACACACACACACACACACACATATATATATATATATTCATTTTTTACAAAACCTAGAAACTTACCTAAATTAAATAAAAGAGTATATATAATTGAAAAATAATATACTGGACATTATAAATGTCTGCGTGAGTGAAAATTTTTGAAGAAAATTTTTGAAGTGAAAAATAAATATTTTTAAACTTACCTTCTTAAACATAAATATTTTAATTCACCCATAAATTCAAACTCCAGCTAATAAGTTTGATTGTCTCTTCCGTAACTCATAACATGTGTCATGAAGGCTTATATATATATAATTTCCCAGTGATATAATTTTCTACTTGGTTTGTATTTTCTTGTTATTATTATTATTACTATTCTGCAAAAATAACCGCAAGTCTTTGTTTAAAAATTCTGAATTTATTTGGGCATATAATTTACTTTTGTTGGAAAATTTTAAATATTTTAGGACATCTAACTCATTCATGGACATATGAAGTAGGACAAAAATCAGAACTTTTTTCGAAAGTCTAACTTAGCTCCTTCAATCAGAATGTTCGGCTCTTTCCACAAAGGGTTTTTTTTTTAATTTCTGTAATTAATTTTAAGTATTTTCACTCAGCTATTGCTTTTGAAGTTTTCTTCAAATAATTTTAATGTATTAAAAACGAAAATGTTTCAAAGATAAATAAATAAATAAATAAATAAAACACCCAAAGCTCTGAATAATTATTTGTTCAATAATATATGAAAGGACTCGCCTGACATTTTGATGTCATATTGATAAAATAAAATAAAATAAATGTTCTATGCACAGCAACAAAATCTCTGCTCATCAAGCAGAGTATATTTCCTTTACAAACTAGTCAAAAAGAAAAACAAATAAAAGAAGAAAAGAAAAAGGAAAAAAAGGAACTAAAGCATAAATAACAGAAAGAAAAGGAAAGCAAATCACAATCCAGAAGACAAGAGAGCCAAAACACAAAGAAAAGAACCTGGACTTGTCCAGCCGCAGGCTTCTAAGATGACCCTAAGAATCAAACTTAGTAAAGGAATGAATGCTGTTACACTTAAAACAATGAAAAAGGTATCACTTTTCATTCAAGATTGCCCTAAAGCTTTGCATATATATAAATAAACCCAAACCTCCATGAATGTTCATCACCTCCATTGATACAAAAGAACACCATCATCAATTTTGCACACATCATGGACGCCAAGCAAAGAGCTTTATCAGGGATGAGATCCTATGAGACTTTTGAACCTAAATACCAGTGGATGGAAGATCCTAACTCTAGCAATCTCATAGTTCACCTTCCAGGTATGAAGCTGATATTTGTTTTATCGAAGTTGTACATAATTTTCGTATCATATATATAAAACAATCACATTCATAGATTCAAGAAGTATAGAAATAGATGTGTTGTCACTGTTCATGGATATAATTGGAATAGGATTCAAGAAGGAGCAAGTCAAGGTACAAGTGGATACATTTGGAACTCTGAGGGTGAGCGCTGAAAGACCAATTGAAGGAAACCGATGGAGCAAATATCGGAAAGATTTCCACATACCAGAGAGCACTAATGTTAGTGAAATCAAAGCTAAGTTTGAGAATGAAGCTCTTTATGTGACTGTGCCAAAACCGATCACCCAGAGAGAACAAGATGAACAGCCACAGCCAATTCCAAAGCCTCCGGTCGTCCAAAAGGATATGCAAGCTGATCACAAGGGTGAAGAAGAAAAAACAGTACCAAAGAAAGAGAATGACAATGAAAAGAAAGATGAAGAAATTTCTGGAGCTAAGGAGTCACCAATCAGTTACAGGCAAAGCAGAAAGGAGAAGCTGAAGCATGGAATTGGTCGGCTAACTATGAATGCCAAAGAGCCTGGGAAATGGATGGTGAATGTTGTAGCCACTGTAACTCTGTTAGTCATTGCTGTTGCAATATATATGAGGTACAAGATGAGGGAGTCTGGGCAGGCAGATAACTATGAGGTTCTGTGATGAAGAAATGCAACTATAACATTTGAAATAAGATGGAATGATAATTGTGAGTAATAAATGCAAGCATTACTAGTTTCAGATAAACAATCTTGATGAAAAAAGAGAAAATCAGGGTCAATTTGAATGCAAGGAATTAAAAAAGAAAAAAATAAATATACATATATATATACTATCAACTTAAGCTAGTTCACAATCTTTTTCAGCTCACCTCAATAATGGATCATCAAAATGGAAATTGTAAACAAATTTGAATCATAGGAGTTTGGGCAAAGCTTCTAGTATAAAAATTCGAGTTTTCAACTTGTATGCTACATCAAATAAAATGATATGTGATCTTTATTTGCATGCAAGCCAAAATCTATTTAGGCAAGCCACTTCAAATGCTCAGTTGCATAATAAGCATGACTCTGTCCAAAACCCTTCAGAAGAAAACTGCCTGATAATTTGCTGACCTGGCACCAGCAAACACAGAAGAGAAACCACTTTGAATACCACCTGTTTTGGGTCCACTTTCCCTAGTCAGCTCTGGATTGGCCTGCTCGAGAGGACAAAATGATACCCACAATCAACCCATACAAGGCCAGTGCTTCAGCAAAGATAAGAATGAGGATCATTCCAACAAAGAGCTTCGGTTGTTGAGCATTGGCTCTGCAAAGATAAGATCAAAACATTAGTGGATGCAGAAATTTCTTCTACATAAGTATCAACTGAGAATAAAAAATAAGATACTAAGAACATCAGGGTATCCAAAAAAAACAATGGCAACTATTGGAACAAAATTTGCAATGTATTGCCGCAGTAAGGTTTTAGGCCACTGGAGTTTATATGCCCTCGCATAATCACACAAGAAGCAAAAATTTATCTCACAAATGAAAGAAGAATAAAACAGGAATCCTGATGCAAGACTTAATAGCACTAATTTGTTAGGTCACTTAACATAAAGCCAGTGTGACAAGCTTGCTTTGTCATCAAAAGCAGAAGACATAAATGTGTCATCTCCAGATCAAACTAGTTTATCCTCGTGAAATCAAACAGAAAACCGCTCACTATTCCATCTCACCCATAAAGAATTCGCCATTGAACTCTTGTCTACATAATTCATCTAATGATGGTTCTGGTTGAAAGATAACCGCCGTGTCCCTATTCATCGCAGCATTTCATATTGGTTACCAATATGAGTGAGGTTAATCTGGGAATGAAATGTTTGGCTTTGCTTTCAGATACCAACTTTCATGCAAAGAGCCACAATTATAAGCATTTTAGTTGAAGCTGTTTTTAAACCATAAAAAAGCTGAAGCTGTGTTTCAAAACTACAGCCAAACATCCATTCTATGGTTGGAAAATTCTTTCAAAGAGAAGAAAGTTGTAGTTTATCTTCTCAAGCGCAATGGTAAGAAATAGGAACTACAACCAGCATTTTGATCATCACACGCTGCAAACATAATGCCCCATCTACAAATCAAAAAAAATTCAATCTCATTAATTACTAAATTAACCAGAAGACAGCCAACTATTCCATCTCACGCAAGAAACATTGGCCTTTGAATCCTTGATTGATAACTTATCTAATGATGTTTCTTGTTGAAAGACAACAAGAACACAATAATTGCATTTATCACGCCGTCTCAGTAGGGCGATGACTCAACTAAAAACTTTTTCCTCAATTCAGACCAAGACGAACATCAATAATTTCAGGTCAACCATAAGCTAGATTAATCAATGTAAGACTACTTTCTCAATTTAAAAAAAAAACTCTATTTCGGTTAGAGATATAAAGCACGATAGAATTCACCTGACACCAGCATCACCTACGATGCCGATGGCCATACCAGCGGAGAGGCCAGCAAGGCCACAAGCAAGACCGGACGAGAGGTGAGCGTAGCCATCGAAGAGGTAATATGATTTAGCCTTGGGGTTGATTCCTGTGCTGATGATAACGGCGATGATCAGGCCATAGATCCCGAGCACACCGGCCATGACTACGGGCACGATCGACTTCATTACCAGCTCCGGCCTCATCACCCCCATCGATGCCACCCCTACCCCGCTCTTTGCCGTCCCGTAAGCTGCTCCCATGCCTGCGATGATGAACCAAGAGCTCTAAGCCCCAGATCGGGGACGGAAGCGATCTAAAATATGGAGAAGGATTGATGGCTTACACGAGAAGACGAGGGCGGAGGCGGCGCCGAGGAAGCCGAAGAATGGGGGCGGTCTCGTCGCCGCTGAAGGTCGTCATCTCGTCGTCGTCGCCGGCTATCTGGTCGGAGAGAGAGAGGGAGAGAGAGAGAGAGAGAGAGAGAGAGACGTGAATGGCCCCTCGTTCATCTGGTGCTCTGAATTATTGATGGCTCGAGCGAAGGTTCTGCGTTCTGCTGCCTCGCGTGTCAAATTTAGTAAAACTAGGTCTCTCGATATGGACGGTCAGATCTGACGGTGATCGAATACATCAACTCCGAATCTCAAAGTGTGAAGTAGATTAAGTTGAACCGTTCGACGTTCTCCCATCATCCACTGTGAAATTATATATCAATCAATTTTCTTTGTATTCACTAATGAATATTATTGGTCCTCATTAATTAAATATGTAAAATTAGAGAATATTTATGTTTTTCATGCGCGTATCAATATGTATTTATATGTGCAAAAGTTGATCTTGATCAGAATTTTGGCTGAACTTGAGTTGCTCGTTAATTGCTCGATGATTTGACTCAATGAGTGATTATTTTCACAAATTATTAGTTTTAGTTGAAGTATATACCGTTAGTTTAGATTTCAAACTAGAGCTAGTTTCCAATTGTCAATTTGCCATTTTGCATTGTTAATTTCAAACTAACTTGCCTTGCTCTCACAAACTGTTCTTCATCTTCAGTTTTAAATTCACACTTTCTTAATTGCTATTTTTTCAGTATTACATCTTTGATCTTCGGAGAAAATATGCTGAATTCCAACAAGATGGTATGTGATCATAGTTTTAATTTCAGTTAATCTGCATAACTTAATGATGTAGTGTCAGACTGCAAGTGCAAACAATGAACTAATTGATACTTCCTAGTATTTGTATATTCATGATTAGCTTTGTCACTGATTTCTAAATTGTATATATATATATATTTTTTTTTGTAGTAATAGTCTTCTTCAGAATCTAATCCAAGTTCTTTTGAGCAATTGTATTATTTCTGTTCACCGTGCTTTATCGATAAGGTCCGTCATTGTTCTTATTCTACTGAAATTCTTTTCCTTGCAGTTAATGATCATGAATTGCTTTCTTATAAACTCATAATCTTATAAATTTTTCATGCTGCAGCCACAAATGGAAGAGGGAGAAGTTTGTATATATCCTATCACATTCACAATCTTTCTTTTTTTTTTTTTTGTCTTTTTATATGATACTCTTGATTGACTATTTCGTATGTTTTGATCTTTCAGTTATTATGCCACTCTCTGCTCTTGATAAGCTCGGTAAGCTGAAATTTATAGCCAACAGTTTACTCACCTAATCTACTGCTTTTTGTCAACTAATTATCATCGACAGTTACATTACAGCAATGTTAGACCTCAATTAGCCAATGTCGTTCAAAGTGAACACATATTCATCAGAGCAAGTCTCGCATTGTGGTGTGCTTGAATTCGTTGCAGAGGAGGGCATCATTTACATGCCACAATGAGCATTATGACAAGATTTATAAAGTACATTAAAAAAATACGATCTGGAACTATTAGTTACTCTGATAATTTACTCTCATTGTTTACAGATGATGCAAAATATGGGAATACAAGATGCAGATCACGAGTGCAGTAAAAGCGCAAGCCTTCCAAAATGTGCATATCAGAAGTTGCAACCACACACAAAAACATTTTTTGGAACTGACAGACACAAAGGCTGTGTGAGTTTCTCTTTTCTTTTCTCTCTTACGTTATTCGATTCGATCAAATTGCTATGGAAATTTATCTTTCATTTTAAATTTCATTTCATTTCATTCGATATATGCAGCCTTGAAGAAACTTTGAGGAGTTTCACATGCCTAACACTTGATGACACTACAAAGCTATTGCATAACTATAAGGATTGCTTCTTTGATATTATCGAATGCAATGCAGCTTCAGCAGTTAGTATCAATGAGACAGATTGTGAAGTAGACTTTGCAATTCCACTTGATCACAAAGAAATCGAAAACCACAACCTGTTTTTCCTTCAAGCAAGGCCCAATTCAAGGTATTTATTTCTAAGTTCCCAATGAATTTGAATCATCAAAAGCTTGTTTTTCATACTAAAAGGAATTGAGATTTTTGCAAACAACCAATGCTGTGTGGTTGTTTTTATTCTGATTGATACTTTCTGACCCAAACTTATATATTTCTGTAAACCAAACACGTGTAGGATGAAATCGATGCAATGCAAAAACTCGAGCTCTGATTATAAGAGACTCAAGCTATAAATTCATGTTGGATATTTACTAAATTAACTGATGTGGGATTATTATACCAAAACATTTGCTCAGGTACCAAAGAAAACGATTGAGCTGAACGGAAATTTATCTCATCTCTGCAATAGAGAAACATCTGAAGGTCAAATTACAATAGAAGGATCAAAAACAAATTGAGTACAATATAAAAATTAAAATGGTACTTAACCATAAAAATTTAATATACATTTTTGTAAATAATATATATATATATATATATATTATTAAATAATTATTAATAAATAATTTAGCGGTATTTGTCCGATGTGAAAAACAAGAATAAGACATTCAAAAGTTTCGAATACAAGATCCATTGAAAAGAATATTGATAATGATGCACTATTATTTACTTGATAAATATAGACATCTTTGTTCCATTTAGCTTTTTAATTACTTGTTATTTTTGTAAAAATAAAATAAAATAAAATATTACTTGCAATTCACATAAAAATATTTTCAAATTCATTTTTTTGTCACAATCGATAATAGAACTCCATATAAAAAACTCACAATTAGGTTAACATCATGATGATGATCATGATAATTTCAAATATTATTTAAAAAAAACTAAATAATATTTCTAAATATCATACTAAACTGAAAATATATACTCTAAAATATAAATTCAAAATTGAAAACTATAATGGAATATCATCCAACAACAAAAATATAAATAAATAAATAAATAGATGAAACAGACAAATAAATCTGGTCCTAATGGAGTGTGTCATCTTGTGATGACTCCAAGCCTCTCATACAAGAAGTAAATCCACATACCAGTAGCAGCTACTTCTCTAATCCTCAGCCACTAACACACTCCTCCCCATGGATCCTACCCATCCTTGTCAATGTTCTCATTCTCCTCTCCATTTAACCCCTTCCACACCCCTCCTTCTCCTTCTCCAAATCCCACCACCAAAAACAATGGAGGATCTCCACATCCTCCCCCCTTCTCCATCTCCCTTCCAACTCCTCCTCCACAGCCTTCTCAAATCCCTCTCCTCCTCCTCCTCCTCCTCCTCCTGGTCCTACTCCATCTTCTGGAGTCTCTCCGCTAATCTCCTCTCCCTTTCTTGGTCCGACGGCCTCATCCTCAATAACTCATCATCCACCGACGACATCGAATGGTTCTATCTTCTTTCTCTAACGAAGTCCTTCGCTTCCACTGACTCCACCTCCAACCTCTCCCGTTGCTTCTCCTCCTCCACCCCAATCTGGATACCCACATCCACTTCTCTTCATCTCTCCAACTGCTCCCGTGTTCGCGAAGCTCTTCTCCACGGCGTGCAAACCCTTCTCTACATCCCAATCTCCGGCACCGGCGTTCTCGAACTCGGCTCATCGCTCATCATCCCCGAAAACCGGTCCTTTATGGATCAGCTCAAATCTCTGTACTCTTCTTCTTCTTCTTCCTATGAAACCCCACGCCTAACTACAACTGTTTCTCTCAAGAAAGAGCTTATAAACACCACCACCACCTTCATTTCTTCAAACTCAGACCTTTCCGAGTCTGACGGGGGTGGCTCAGTTCTTGATCACACTCGGCCGAAGAAACGCGGCCGGAAGCAGGCGGTGGCGAAGGATCTTCCGGGAAGCCATGTAGAAGCCGAGAGACAACGGAGAGAGAAGCTCAACCACCGGTTCTACGCCCTCCGTTCCGTCGTCCCCAACGTGTCGCGCATGGACAAAGCGTCGTTGCTCTCCGACGCTGTCACTTATATCAATGAGCTCAAGACGAAGGTGGAGGAGCTCGAAGCCGAGGCATTGAAGATGAAGAAGAAGGAGATGATGATGATTTCTGTAGATAAACCACCGACCCTGATCAATGGAGTAAACAAAGATGAAAGAATGGAGGTGGAGGTGAGGTTCTTGGGGATGGATGCGCTTATCCGTGTGAGGTCGGAGACCGGTGGCCATCCGGCGGCGGTGCTCATGGATGCCCTGAGACAGTTGGAGCTTCCGGTGCACCGTGCCAGTGTTTCTAGTGTGCAGGAGCTCATGTTGCAGGATGTGTTTGTTAGGGTTCCTGTTGAACTTCAGTGTGAGCAAACCCTAAAGGCTGCATTGGTTTCTAAGTTTGGTGGAGAAGTAACCATAATTAACTAGGGTTTTATATATATATATATATATATATAATAATTAGTATTAATTGTAAAAGGTATATATGTATGTTCAGTTTGGAGTCTTTGCTTTGTTGTTGTTATGCCTCTGTTTTTTGTGTTTAGAATGTGACTCTTGAATATAGAAGAATGAGCTTGGAATGACATTAGATGAGAAAGCAACATATGCCAAATCAAAATTCAAAGGGTTTTTTTTTTTTTTAGTTTTTTTGACTTGGTGGTTTTTTAGAAATCATATTCTTCAAAAGAATGAATTCAGATGAGATATTATAAATCCTACCATAATAAAATCTTTTTCAAGAAGTGTTTTTTGACTCATTGGTTTTTTAAAAATCATTCTGCAAAAAAAATTTCAGATGAGATGCCGAAAACCCTAAAATGAAAAAACATTTTTTCAACAAGTATTTTTTTTTATTCGCTGGTTTTTTTTTATATTCTGCAAAAAAAATTCAGATGAAATACTGCATGCTATGAAAAGATTTTTTTCAATAAGCATTTTTTGATTCATTGGTTTTTTAGAAGTCATATTCTGCAAAAGAATTTAAATGAGATGAAAAGACTTTTTTTTAACAAGTATTTTTTGACTCGTTGGTTTTTTAAAAGTCATATTCTGCAAAACAAAATTCCTATGAGATACGAAAAAACCTACGATGAAAAGACTTTTTTTCAACAAGTATTTGTTTCGTATATATAAAATTCTAAACTCAAAATTATTTTATTAAAAGACCCAAATCACAATCATTTGACCTTTTATCAAATGATTTTTTTTATTCTGTAAAAGCTGTATATTCATTAATAAAATTTACATGTTGTACAAGTTTACGAGTCATGCACATATGGTTAAAATATAAAATAACTGTCAATCACTAATATAATTTTATTTAATTTTCGTGTTGTATTATATGTTATATGGACTAAGAAAACAACATTATTTGTCATGAGATATTTAAAGTATTGGAAAAGAAAAAAGTGAAAATGAAACAAGCAAAAACTTCAAGTTGCTAGTGATTTTTAACAACGTTATTTCACAAGGGTAATGTATAAAAAAAAAGAGAAAATCCTTCTCATGATAAGGTATGCCATTGAATGGTTGAAATTTGGTGACTATAATTAAGATCACACCTCCTTTTTCAAAGTAGATATTGTGGGACTTTATTCAATTATTATGGTGTGGTTATATTGAGTAGTGTGTGCCTTGAGAATGTTATCATTTGATGAACTCATGCATTACTACTATTAATGGCTCATGGCAAGCAAAACAACAAAAGCTTTTGCCCAATGGGGAAGTTTGGTATGCATCCAAAATGCAACATATATATGGCATCATTTTTATGTAGAGAATTATCATATCAACTAATAATTCAGGGACTAAATAAATTATATATATATATATATATTCCTTCATTATTTCATAATTATTATTAATGAGAAAAAATATAAAAAAGTTCCTAGATATATCTAAATCAAATTGATACTAACAAAGTTGGTTCAAATTAATGATAGAAGTTTGGGTTAATTAAGCAAACAATTTTTAAATTCAAATCTTAATTTGTACAATGAGAAAAACACTCACTAAAAAAGATTAATGTTAAATGAAATACCAGTTAATCAAAGACCAAAAAAAAAAAAAAAAAAAAAATAGTTATTTACTTGGATGCCTTTTTGTGATGATAACATAAGAGGATTACATCCCCAACAAATATATCAAATGCATGTCAACGGCCTTTGAGTCAATTGGTATTTGGGTCCCCCGTGAGGACGCGGGGTGAGGGTGCATGTCTGAGAATTGTGAGCACGAACTGTGAGTGGTATCAGCGCCCATGTGTGCGCGGCCCCACATGCCGCAGTCGAGGCATACGCACGTCTTTGTCTTAGTTTAGCAGGTCCATTAGGGTTTCGTTCTTCTTGACAAAAAAACATATCAAATGCATGCATCATCAACTAAAAAATGAATAAATTTTAATCATAATAATAGCAACAAAACAAAAAATTAATTTTCCTCATCAAAGAAGGTTTAATTACTTGATTAAATGGTACATGATTTAGCGTGTCATTAATTTGGTGATGACTTTTGGGAGATTCATACCAAAGAATATGCCACATTGTTTGTGGTCATAAGACCTTAAACTTCATGGCCATGCTGCACTGTCCTGAGATTCTAAAGAGATGAAAGTGTGTGACACGCTTAGAATAAAAACTAAGGTTTTTAGTCATCAAGTACTGTAGAAAATTTGTCCGTTTGATAAGACATTATGAAAACAGAATGTATTCAAACTTTGGATTCGAAATTATTAAATTTAAAAAAAAAATCTTAAAAAATGAATACCTATTGCCGGAATTTTGGACTTTTGAAAAAAAAAAAAAACCAAGTTAATCAAATATGCCCTCTATATATGTCATCCACAAATTATTTCTCTATTGATTGATTGATTTTTTTTTATAAAAAAAAAACAAAAAACAAAAAATAAAAAGATAGATGAATTAAAGTGGCTTTTTAATATGTTAAGAACTTATGTACTATGCCAAGTACATGTTGAAAAAATTTACTAGCTAATAAATCTCCCATACGTTGTAATTATAAAAGAAAATGATATAATTCCTCACACATTTGGGATCTATTTTGTGAACGGTCTTTAATTTGGGAACTTGATTAAAAAAATTATGTGCAAAGTCCACGTCGGATTAGAAAAGAAGATTCGTTTTTATGACAAATTTAAAAAACATATTTTTTATCTTTAATTAAGTGATTTTTTTTTGTTTGACAAAAAGGACTAGTGCCGCCCCATAAATAGGTTATCAAGTGACATATATGACACTCATTTTGCACCAATTATAGTGGCAACTGTGATTTTCAAAGAATAATTTTTTGAAGAATAATGATTATAACAACATAATTATTTAAAAAAAAAAAACACAACTCAACATTGATACGGTATATTACCATCATCATTAAAAATTTATTTATTTATTTATTTATAATAAATAAATAAGTAAATGTGGATAGGGTTGCTAGGATGTAGTCAGCCAAGTCACCAACCTAACATTTTCATAGTGACATAGATAATATGAGGTCACTTGCTTTAATCAGCAATCTAAGTTTTTATTTTATCATTAAAATTAAAAAAAAAAATTATAACCACCACAAGCTTTTCCCCATGAACATAGCCACACATTTTTATAAATTATATGGCTAGAATTATTTATATTAAAAATTATAAAAAAATTATATAAAAAAATGTACTATAACATTTTGACTGTTTTTTTGGATTTTTCCACCTTTTTCTATCGCTTCATTTTTTATGTATTTAATGGTTGATAATAAAGTAAAAGTAGTGTGAAATAAGTTTTTTTTTCATAAAGAGAATAAGTTTCATTAATTTAAGGAAATAAAATTTTTTAAGACTTGAGTATCATTGAAAAAATCAACAGCCATATTTGTTTTAAAATCATTTTCACATCTCTTTTAATTTTCATATCATAAAAAAGGTGGATTGGAACCTTGTTTTTTTTTTTTTTTTTTTAAAGATTTTTTTTATTGCTTTGATGAAAATTTCCTACCATCATATGAAAAGACACATAAACTTTCAAATTTACTTTATTAAATGAAATCTACCATCAAATAAATTTTGAAGTTTATATTGTCCAAACAATTCTAATTCTAAATATTTATATAAATGTGAATATGCATACATATAAAATCTTAAGATATAAATATAAAATTATATGAATAAATGTATTTTCAACATGTAAATTTATTAAAGTTAAATTTTATATAACCACGTAAATAAAATAAAATAAAATATGTCACTTTGAGATGTATTTATATGAATATATGAAAAGGTCTATAAATTTAGTCTTGTATCTAAGAATTAAGATGTCTTTGAGTTGTTTATTTCTTTTATAAATATAAAATAAATTAACAAGTAAATAAATAAAAAAATAAATAAAGGTAATAAATGTGGCTTTTTCTTTCCTTTTCATCTTTTCATTCACCAAGAATTTTTTTTTCCTTCACTTTTAATGATTCACCAACAATGATTTGTTTTACGCCACCCAAAAGTGTTTTTTTTTTTTATTGTTAATGCCACTAATTCTAAGTTTAATATCTTATATTAGTCTTGGTCAACAATAATTAAAGGGGGATTAACATCAAAGTAATTTGTTTTATTGATGATAATAATAATGATTAAATGAAAAGTTCATTAGTGCCTGTTGCTTCACATATATGGTGCTGAACAATGATGTGCTTGACATTGAATAAAGTGTTTTACTTTATCTTGTATTAGACATTATGATTTTCATATGATATAAAATTTTAACATTAATTAACAAGATAAAAAAAATAAAATTACTAGTTTCAATTAAATTGGAAAGGAGTGTAGTTAGAGGAGATTTGTTTTAGGGTTGTGTTAGATGTTGGGTTTTAGTTTTAACTGAAAAAAAAAATTTAGGCTATCTAGTTTTAATCTATGTAAAATCCTGTTCTTTTTTAAAAAATACGGACAAATCATATATTAGGAGCATGCACAGGTGTGGAGATGTGAATTTAATATCTCAATATATTTGCATTTTTATCTAATAGAAGTTGCTGAGGTTTAAACTCGTTTTTTCAGTAAAACATGCAAAATAGAAGAACAGGAAAGATATTTTTCCAAATATATATATATATATATATATATATATATATATAGAGAGAGAGAGAGAGAGAGAGAGAGAGAGAGAGAGAGAGAGGGGGAAAAGTTTGAAGAAAAAAAGGGTTTAAAGGGTATGAAAAGTTTATAGGAAATGCTTACTGGATTGGGCCCAACAAAACTTTTATTTTCATATTTATATTTTTAATTTAATGTGTTTTTTTGTAAGATCATTTGAAAACCATTGGGCCTCATTGATGCTTGGATGAGTTTTTAAAAGACCGGCTTGGTTTAGTTTTGGCCCTTTTAAGGCACCGGGTTCATCGGATTGGCCTTGAAAGAAAGTGTTTATTTATTATCTACAAGATATTTAAATTTCCACCTGTTATTTCATGAATCAAATATTAAGTTTTTTTGTCTTTTAATGTTTTTTTAATTTTTTATTTTAAATAAAAAAAGATGCAAACAATTGTTTATTTATTCATAAATTTTTTTAATGAAAAATATTTTCAGAAACAAAATCATAAACAACTTCTCAAATAAAAATATTTTGAGTAATAATATTTGTACAAAATATATTTACTGGGGTGTCATCAACATCCATGTCATTTTTTTTTAAATTGTTTTTTTTATGATTTAAATTCTAAATCTAAACTTTTGATAGTAAATACAAACCTGAAACCCTTTCCTTAAACCTTAAAAATATAAAATCCAAACATTACTGTTTAGAGTTTAGGACTTAATATTTAGAATTTATAGTTTCGAGTTTAGGATTTAATATTTAGGGGCTGTTTGGTTCGCGGTAATGTGAAAACATTACCATGTTTGGTTACTGTAGCAATGGTAATGTGAGATTACCAATATAATTTCGAGTTTATTTATTTATTACAAAATGAGGTGGTAATTTGATTACCACCAAAATAGGTTTTTAGAATTTTAGATATAAAATTTATAGTATTTGGTTTTATAATTTTAGTGTTTTAATAAGATTTTATAATGTTTTATAATTTCTAAAATTGAGAGATTTATTTTGTTTAAATTTGAAGTTTTATTCAATAAATATAGCATCGCTCAAATATTTTTAATTAATATATGAAAAATAAATAGTATATCATATTTACAAAATACATTGCTAAGTGAGAAATTAAAGACATCTATTTCCTATGACAATCATAAGGCGGCTGATTTGTTTATTTTATAAAATAAAAAGAAAACTTAGTTACAAATTATTTAAAATAAATATTTTCAAAGTAGAAAAAAGCTAAATATGTCTTAATTTCTTAACCATATTGATGACTTCTTCCTTTATGATTTTTGTTAATAAGTTAAGTAAGGTTTGCAATTTTGCATGCTTTTAGTAATATCACTATTGATACATTTGCGGGCTTTATTAAGCTAAATTATTAAAAAAAATTAAAAAAGCATATATAATTCTATAATATAATTTTATTTATTTGCATATAATTTATATCATATATTTTCATTATTTGGTTTATTTATATCTCGTGCGGATCAAATAATAATATAAACCAAACCAGGCAGTATAAATAAATAAATAATTAAATAATTATATTATGTTAAAAACCCAAAAAAATAGTGTTAATATCATATTTGCCACCTATCACAAGCACTGGCGGTAATTGTACCGCGATTAAGATCACCCCCATCTACTAGAAATCCTCCTCAATCCCTATAAATAGATGGCGGGAGACGCCTCTCTCGACTCTCGCCCAAATCCGGTCGTTCCTCTTCTCTCAAGATCCCTAATCCACTCTGGTATCCATTGCTAAAACCCTAGAGAAATCCAACGCTCTTCTCGTCATTGATTAGGGTTTCCATTGATCCTCTCGATCTGATTCTAGGGGTTCTCACCGGGTTCTCGTTCTTGTTTTCCGCGAGGGTTTCGATCTGAGGTGTCTGGAAGGGTTTGAGGAAGGGATCGATCCTTATGGATGCTGCCGCGGGGCGCGGCGGGTCTCTTCCTGTGGCTTCTTCGTCTTCACAACCTCCGAGGAAGGAATGGCGGGCTGCTTCCGATCACTCCTTCCGTAACGGCAAAGAGGCTAGCGTCGTTTTCTTTCTGGATTTTTTTTGGGGTTTTGGTTGGTTAGGGTTAGGGTTTTGCAGAGTTAATGCGGGATATGTGTTGGGTTATCAGGACTCGGAGCATGGAAAATTGGGGCAACCCGATGAAAGAACGATTTTCGAGGTATGTGGGTATTGATGCTGTGATGAGTTGTTTACGGGTTTCTCTTTTTGGCAAGTTTTGGTATCTGGCATTGAGCGTTGTATTGTGTGGGAGGTGCAGGAGGGATCTCTTGATGTTGACTTCTGTTCGATCAGAATTGACAGTGGAAATAATGACCCACTGCAGCAGCAGCTCCATCACATCTCGATGCAGCGACAGGAACTGCAGCGGATGGAGATTGAGCTCAGGGCGCAAGCGATTGTGAAGTCAGAGGTTCTTGATGTGCAGAACAACTACGAAACTCAGTTAAAGGAGCAATCCGGTGTTGCTGCCAAGCTAAAGGTTTTGTATTTTTTGGTTGTTATCATTTTTGGTGCTTGATAATAATGAGCTGTAGTCACTTAAAGAAACCCTTGTTTCGCCTCATTTTCCGGCAACTTTTAGGAGTCATATGGAACTGTATTCTGGTCTGTTACTAAATTCGTGAACTGCACCATTATAAACTAGCATTTTTGGTTTGCAATTACGAAGCCTCTGCCATGGAAAACCCATGAAGGTAGACATGTCGTTAGTGGAAAGCATTTATTCATTCTTTTGTATCTGTAGGGCTTGTGTAGCTTTAGTTCTTATGGAATAGAATGCTCAATATGTCCTGTAAGCATGTCTCTCTTAATTCTCTGAACCAATGCAATGAAATCCTTTTGCATTGATTTGTACATATTAGTGTTCAAATTCATTAGAATGAATGCTTTGTCACGATTCTCTCTTGGAGCAATTCCACAGGAAAAACTTCGCGAAAGTGAAGAGCGCATTCGTGAGTTGGAGCTGAAGATTGAAGAAAAGGATAGGGAGCTACATGCTGTGAACAGTGAAGCGGTTTGTTTTTATTTCTCTGCTATCTGTTATTTGAATAGTGATTAACTTGAGGTTTGCTTCTTGAGATTTACATGGTATCTTCCTATCATTTATTCAGGCTTGGGCAAAAGAGGACTTTCTCAGGGAGCAAAGTGAGAAGCTAGCCAACTTCAGGTACATGGGGATCCTTTGAGCATAGATATGAAGTATCAACTATATAATTAGAGACTCTTGTTGAATAAAGATCTTAAATTATTAATGGCTGCCTAGTGCTTTGCAATTGCAAATCTTTACAAATTACTTTCTGTTAGTATTGGTGAGATCCTTAATCGTTGGAATGTGGATAATGTTGCATTTGATGACTGGGCTATTTTTTCTCTTGATTCTCACTCAAGGCCGAGTTCCTTGTAATGACATTGTACTTCTGGTACTGGGTACATTTACATATGCATTTCCGCTTAGCGTCAGTGCATGTCTTTCTTTTGCTTCCCCTTTTAAATGTGAACTATTAATCCTGTGCATGACTTTCCTTGAATGCTATTCTTTGTCCTGTCCACTCTTTCAATACTACTTCGGTTGTCATTAAATCGGACTTCTGGTGATCGCCAGTTCCAATTGCTATTCTTATATCTGTGGTCGCATATGTTAATATGTTCTCAAGTTCTTGATTTACTTTATAAAGTTGATTTGATAAATGCCTTCTGATATATCTGTCTCGCACGTACTAGGAAAACATTACATTCTAAAGGAGCCAGTGCAGTCCTTTTTGATGTTACCCTATTAGATAAATCCTATTCAGCATTTAATATTGACACCAGATCGCTAAGTTCTAAGGTACTGGAAATGATTTGATTGAAATTTTTCTTGAACTTCCCTTCACTTGTGGTGTATTGCCATGCTGTCTCTTTGGGATAGTTGACATTCCATATACCTTCCCATGGACAACTTTTATGCCTGTAGAACTTTGACATACCAAATTTTATTTGTTGTGATTTTTTACCTAGATAAAAAGATACCTGCATTTGCACTTGATATTGCAATGTAATGATTGATAAGAACTCTGAGTCTTATGTGTGTATGTAATTGATGCAAGAGTAAGATTTAAACTCAATTGTTGTTATGAATCTTGTTTGGTTTAGTACACACAAACCATAAATTGTTTCTTTCTCTAATTAGTGTGACTTGTATTATGACGAGGGCACCATCAGTTTCTCTTGATAAAAACATTGAGACCCTTAAAAGATATTCATCCTAATAACTGGACCATTTCATTATCTTTCCTTTGCAGAAGAGAACGCGATAGCTTGGAAGCAGAAAGAGCGCAACACTTGAAACAAATCCATGAGCTACAAGGACATCTTAAAGAAAAGGAGAGCCAATTTCTTGCACTGGAGGAACAGGTTTCCCTTCTCATTCTTACTGTATTTTCTATGTAATGCTCATGGCACAACTTTTCTGTGGTTCTATATTTCAGTAATGGATTCGGACATTTTTTATTTTTTGCATCTTGTTTTAATCATTGAAGAATGTTATTAGGTTAAGTATTTAAGGCTTGGGAATAATTGGTTTCTGGTTTTACTACCACATTTAAAGTTCAATTTATTGTTTCTAAGCTTTCTTTGAGTGTTTCTTGCTAATTTTGCTGACTTATTGGCATGTATACCTGTATGTTCATAGATATTTGCTGCCCTGTGTGCACAACATCAAAAACTGGCAAGTGTATAAATGACATTAATCTTAAGGCTTCTTGTTAGTGACAACCATGTAAAAGTTATGGAAAAGAATCTTGGAGGCAGAACTGTCCAGTGATATAACTTTTGTGGGTACCTCCTGCTCAGTTCCTTCTTCGATGACCTGAAATTGGATAAGGAAGATAAGAGGGTCGATGGAGAATGTGGTCATAAATCCATAATAGAGTTCGACCAAGGTGACCAAGTTTAATATCTTTATGCACATGGGTAATGGAGTAATTAGTGGAGAAGATTTTCTAGTTCGATGAAACAGCTTTCATAGTTTTTTGAAGCCAGTGATTTGGTGCTTGTTTTTTTTGCTAATCATGTGTAAGTTGTTAGTATGGTTATAACTCTGTATGAAGTTCAATTCATGGTGCTATTGCCTTACATAGAGGACCTCTCTTTAAACCCTATTGTTCCAATTTCATGCATAAGTATTCTTAGTTCACAATCTTTACATTGCTTTTTAGGACATGATTTTGGAAGATTTTGCTTGTAAAAAGCCAAACCTGTTCTATGTGATCATCACAATCAGAAAAAGTTTTGCCATTTCCAGACCTTGTTGCAAAATCACAGTTTTCCTCAGATGTACTCTTGTTTCTGTGATTTCTAATTAGTTCCTTGGTTACTATCATTTGATGCTTGTTAAAGCTTCACTATTTTATGTTAAGTGAGATAATGACAGAAAGCATCATTATGCAGCATAGGGTTGCACAGGATACTATCCTTTTTAAGGATGGACAGTTAAAGGATGCACAAGCTTGGATTGCACGTCTTCAGGAAATGGGTGCTCTGCAGCAAGCTGAGTTGCGAGAACATGTTGATCAGTTCCATCAATATTACATGAGTCTTCAACGTCAGGTTGGTTTATTGCGCAACATATTTTCTCTTCTCTCCTTTTCTGTGCTCTGTTTTTGAATAATTGAGGTAGGTTATGTTTGTTGGTATATGTTTTGTTCTGAACAACATCTGACTTGAAACTTGGAATGTGTGTAGCTTGTGTCTTTGTTCAATCATCGTTCGCTTGTAATGCTTCTTCTATTTCTTCTGTCATAATGCTAGTTTGTGGATATGGAAAGGCATCATCTTCAAGCCATACAACAGCTTCAGTTAGAGCTAACTGAAGCAAGGGAGCGTAATGGGTTGACATCAGATGGCTTGCAGTCAGCAAGTAGAAGTTCCTTGGATTCATCAGTTTATGTCCAAAGTCAGGGTGACCAGAACAATGCCACTAATGATAGTGGCACATCAGATGTTAACCCAAAGTTAACACCTAATGGAAAGTTGGATGATATACCATCATCTATATCATCATCCAACACTTTTACAAAGGTAAAATGAAAATCACAAGATGGTTAAATTTTTATTTCTTACAGTTTTGAATATGATTGTTCTATTGTCCCAGAAGCAAGTAAATATCCTGTCAGCACCAGTCAGGAATTAGATGTGAAAGTCCATCTCCTTTAAGCCTCATTTTTAACTCGTGGTTTTGTTTACGATTGCTAATTCTACTGTCAGCCTAAGTTTTTTGAAGATCCATTTTTAAGACTGAAAGATATACAGATCATTATCCTTGAAATATTCAAATAATAGACCTTAAATATAATGGTGACCTAGCTTTCAGTTTGCATTTGGGAGGTCTGTGTTTTAATCTTCATGAGATAGTATCGATTATGTTGTTGATTTGATAATCTAAGCAAAACATGGTCATGCAATGCTACACTTTTTCTGTTTGAATGGCTTAACATAGTTGTTGTGAAGATTGCAGATTAGCATCCTCTTTGATCAGTATCCTCTGCCATAAACATACTTGTCATTGATGCCACTAAACTGGCAAAAGCACAATTATTGTTTGGCCTGCACATGATGGATTACGAAGTCCAATCTAACAATATATGAAATCTTGTGTCATGAAATTACTTGTAATTGACATTGTTGCTGCATGCTTATCGTTAATTTATTCTTCTTCTTCTTCTTTGGCCTGCATGCTTACAATGGTTGTTTGGCCTGCACATGATGGATTAGAATATTATAGATCTCCCCTTAGCCTGAATTCATTTGCTTCATCAAGCTGAATATCTCTTCATTCCTATAGTTCCCTCAGCCACAAGTTTTAACCTTATTCCTCAGGTTTAATATTATAATAGTTTCTCCCAAGTCTGAATTTGATTGCTGTGAAACAGGCTGAATATGTCCCTGGCATTCCTGTAGTTCCGTCTTCCATTGTAAGGATGAGTGGTTTTATTCCTCCTGGCCAGGTGAATCCATTGCCGCGTTTTGTTATGCATACGCAAAGCTCTCCACAACCAGCATCTTCAAACAGTGCATCTCTACCTCCACCCAATACCTTTCAGGCAACTGTAACACACCAATATTTGCAGAATCAGCAGGTATAAATGATTTAAGATTGAGATGTTTCACTACCTATGCATGATTATTGCATATTTTACCCACTGTTTATTGTTATCTTGCAGGCAGTGCCAGATGCTCTTCCCATTCCTAATCAGAATGAGCATCAAGTGTATCAACCGGCCCAGAATCTTTTGGAATCAGGTGCTCATTATAGCCATGAGCTTCCTGTTGAAAGAGGGAAAACTCATGAAGATAATCATAATACCCATATTGACCAAAAACAGATGTCTGATGCAATAATCAATGGGGCTAGACTGGAAACACAGGTTAAAATTGATTGCTTTTTTTTGTCTGAATTATAGTTAAGATAGTTCTTTGTTAATGGTATCATTACTCATACTGCTTGACGTCAGGTTCTTGAGCCAGAGGCCAAGCGATACCAAGTGTCCCCAGGATCTGAAGATTCTTTGAGCACAAACTCTCAGTTTCATTCTACATTTGCATTTGAAGCACCAGAACAGCAGACTGAGCTTGAGGTTTGTATCTCTTGGTCATTGTTGTAGTTCCATGGTGTCGTGTCGGCATCCCATCTATATGTGCTTAATTGATTTTTGAGATGGCTGTGATTATCTAAGAAATGCTGATATGTACAGTATAAGAACAAAACACCTCCAATCAGACAACCACAAGAGCCGGGTTCCAATTCAAGTCAGCACGAGTCTTTTCAAGTGTGACAAGATCTACTGGTCCAAGCAGCTCAGTAACTTCCAATATTTCAGCAGAAGGCAAGGATAACATGATGACTTCATCTGAAAGTTCTGTCTTAGTTTCACGGCCAACAAATTCAATGAACTCTGTAAGATCAAAGGAGCCTTCCCTTTTAGATGAAAGAGCGCTTTTGGCTTGCATTGTCCGTGCAATTCCTGCTGGTTCTGGTAATGGAATCAAGATGAGCACCACTGTGAGTGTATATATGTCTATAGTTATATAACATAATTGTTCTTAATATCTGGTGCCATTGATATTTTTCATTTATTCAGTTACCAAATAGATTAGGGAAAATGCTTGCTCCGCTTCATTGGCATGATTACAAGAAACAGTATGGCAAGCTTGATGATTTTGTTGCGTGTCATCCTGAAGTAAGCGTCCATTGCCTTGTTTTCAATTATTCTTGTTGATTTGGAACTACTATGATAGTTTTATATTCTAACTGCTCGAATCCAGTTATTTGTAATTGAAGGGGACTTTATCAATCTTCGTGAAGGAGCTCAAGAGATTATCTCAGCAACTGCTGCTGTTGCAAAGGTTGCTGCTGCCACTGCTTCATCTACACCTTATTCAGCACAGTTTCCTTCTGTTGCTGTCACTCCTGTTGCACAGAGTAGTCGCCTTAAAAGAACTCTATTGACTGATTCAAAGCCTTTGACAACCATTCCAACTGTGGAAAATTCTATTAACCCTCAGAATTCAGGTGACAACTTTAATACTTTGAGAGGAATAGCTGATGGAAAAGGCTTGAGCAAAACAAAAGATCGTCATGTATCTGACGTTTCATGCGGAAGAACTGGTCCTTCACCCATACAAGCTGCAGTTGTAAATGGGGGGAATACTGATAGAGCAGTTATACCTCCTTCACAAAACAAAGTATTGAGCGACGGGAGACATGGCGTCGGAGGGAGAAGGTACCAAGATTTTCTTTCATTAATGTCATGTTGTAAACCTGTATATGTTGTATGTTTGTCATTCGAAGTTGAAGATAATTGGCCACGTTCTGTTGCTAGGTATACGGGAGCTGGGTCGATATCCTGGAGATAGTAAGTATTTATTAACTCATAACTTTTTCTGCTTTAACCCAGTATATGTCAGTAGATTGCACTTGTTTTTTCTCGAGGAAAATCTTTTTATGGATTTAATTTTTAATGGTTACAGGTTTGCATTATTTTTTTGTTCATCATGAACTCGGCTTATTATGCGGTAGATTGTATGTTCCTTAAGAACTAAATTGAAGGATGAATGTGAATGTGAACTCAAGCAGGTTTAGTATCTCTATGTGACAGAATTAACTGAAACTTTAGTTTGAATTTATTGCTATGTGAGAACATGATCGATAGCGGATTATAGTACTGTTCTAACACCTGGATGCTGAAACAATTGAATGACATAATCATCAATGGTGAATATATAGGAGACTTGGATCATGATGTTGGACATAAATAATTTCTCTCATATAACCCTTGAGTTTGCATAATTTGCTCTTGATGGGGTGTTGAATGCTAACTCACTTCAAATTTGATAATGTGACAGGGATATCCGTAGACAGCCATTAAGCCGTCCTCAGAGGTGATGATTTTTTTTTTTGGGTAAAATTGGTATGTATTTTTTATGGAGCCGTTTTGTTGGCAAATGATGTTCCCGTCTTGGTACCCCTCATGAACATTGTTTTCCAAAATTTTCCATTTAATTCATATTGTGCTACCAATTTTGTGCCTCTAGTTTCTCAAAATGAAGTGGATGGTTTCTAACCATGCATTATTTAAAACTTGAAGTAAACATATTATTATCAAATTGACTTGTGATGAATCTGATTTAGATAAATCACAACTTGTGTTGAGCTTGATATTGATATCAAGGAGTCTTGATTTATATATTTGTCATTTTGCGTTACCCGCTTGGTGGACCAACCAGACAATTTATGATCTATAACAAATATTATGCTGCCGGGGTACAGTTTGTTTTCTGATATATATATATATATATATAAAATTTTATTTTGTCTTACTTTTGTGCAAGATGAATTAGTACTTGGTGCAATGTTTGATAGCTGTGTTTGCTGTGTCAAATAAGAAGTGTCACTTACCAAAAATCTCACTTGGACTTTTTGTGAAATTTTTTATGGAGTGGGATTACGGTCAAAGTAATCAGAAAACTGAAGTCTTAGTTTAAAACAAATTCAAACTTTTTTAAAAGGTTTTTTAAACATCATTTATATAGATATATATTAGAAGAGTTAAAATTTATTTATGTATTTTATGTGTTTTAACGTTATTGAAACTGTTTGTAAAGTGAGTTTTTGAATAGGTTTTTTTTTTTTTGGGTAGTATTTATATTGTTAGATTGGAAAAAGATTTTAGAGGGGGTTTGGTGTTGTACTCATATGTTGTAATGAAATTTAATAATTGATGGAAAAGTGATCGATGAGAATTTTTATGTTTGGTATATATTAAAAAATTTCATTAAATTGATAGAAAAATAATGTTTTTATGTTTGGTGTGAGAAAATATTCTCAGAATATTTTTGGTATAATAACAGAAGTGGTATTACATATTGTATTTTTTGCAAAATTTTTTTAATATTAAAATAGTAATTAATAGATGTGTTTCCGTGCTGAACAAAATAGTGTTGAGAGTGGGGAGTAAATATGATAACAGAGTGAGGGTATTTTCTGTGAATCACATGATTTTAATTATTTCTCTCAATTTGACGGAATCTTGTAACAATATTATAATTTTTAGAAAATATCTAACCGAAGACGGGTAAGTGATTTTTCATTTTTTGTTTTTTGAAAAAGTTAACATTTTTCACGTACCAAATGCCTCTCTCATGAAGGGAGTAAGAAAATTACAAAAAAAAAGATAATAATGTAAAAACATTAGGAAGAAGAAGGAATTTTAAATGCTTTAATTTAAATGTTGCAAAAATAATTGATTAAGATCGATATGTAAAAAAATTTATCATTTGTTACTGTTTAGATAATGTAAATATTTTTTAAATTAAGTCGTATATGTAATTTCCTAAAATTATATATATATATATATATATATATATATATATATATATATATATATATATATATATATATATATATATATATATAACAGAATTCCCTAATTGATTGATTTACTATGTGGAAAATATTAAATACATTGATATGACTCAAAAAATAATAATATTTTAAAATTAAAAAATACTATATATGAAAAATATATTATTTGAGTTTAATATTTTGATTTAAAAAAATCTAAAAATTGAAAAAAAAAACACTAGTAGCACCCCCTATAGATTAATAATTTAAACTTCTAAAATATTTTTATTTTCACTGTATAATTGTAATAGTTGAGAGAATTAAACTCGAGTCTCCAAATACAAATCATATGAGAACCAATGATGGCTTAGGCCTTGTTTTATATAATAAATGTATCTATCTCATGGAGCAAATAAAGTATAATGTTGATCAACATTATATGAAAAAATAATAATAAATAAATATTATCGTTTTCCCTTGTAAAAAAATATTAAAAAATTAGAAATTCGAGAAATTTAAAGTGTTATAAAGGGCAGAACAAAAACAAAAAGTCAGAGTTATTAGTCAGCCGAATGTTGTCTATTAAAAAAAAAATTAATAACTTTAATATTTTTACATAAATAAATAAATATCTAAATAATAAAAAAATTTCAAAAACAAAAGTAAAAATTTATATAATTCCCAGAACCAACCACCATTTACTCGTTCGCCTTGCTTTCTTCTTCTCCTTCTCCACTTCCAAAGATCCACTTTCATGGCGGTTGTTATCGAGAGTGAACCGCCTTGGGCGCCCAAGCCATTCATCCATCTCCTTCTTTTCGCCTCTTGCTTCGCCTCTCTCTTCCTCTACCCTTACTTCTCCAAGCATGGCGTTCTCTCCAGACCCACCACTGCCTCCTCCCCCTTCGATCTCGGCTCTTACGGCTCCTTTCAGCGTTTCCAGCGTCGCTTCTTAATCCTATACTCTGTCGCTTCTCGTAAGCAATTCTATCCCTTCGAATTGGTGTTTTGTGTGAATTTTGTGATCAATTCTTGTTTAATTAGGTGTTGGATCAGATGTCTGCTGTTTATGTTTGAGATATTTCGGCATTTTGATCTCGTTAGTTGTGGGATTTTCAGTAATGGAAGGGCTTGGATCGGTGTTTGGAGAGCATGATTATGTTTATCATGGAATTAGCAGGGAGAACGTGGCATTGTGTCTTTCGGCTGGAGCTGCTGCTGCTCTTTTAATTGGTCCTATTTTGGGTATTGTTTCTGATGTCAAGTGAGTTCTCATATATTTGTTTAATTTCTTCTTCGAATTTCTGTCTTTGCATGAGTTTGACTCGTGGTGTTGTTGACTGGCTTGTAATATGATGGATATTTATGTCTTTCAATTGCGTCCGAGTTATAGGTTTAAATATTAAGAAGAAAAGGGTTGAATTTTGACACATGCTAGGGTGTTTATCTTCTGAGCTTTTGCAGTATGGTTTTGAATGCATGCTCGGAATGCTTTGAGTAGTTGTTCTATCAAAATCTTTTATGAGCCATTCTTAAGTCATTTTTAAGGTTTTGATCATCATAAAAGATTGATCTTCAATCTTATTTTATCAATTGTGTGTGTATCTTGCTTTCTAAGATAGAAGCATATATATTATGTCACTATTGAGAGCTGAATTTATTTCTGTTCTCTCTATGATTTTGACAAGACATCCTATTCGTTAATGTATTAGCTTAGAATTCTTATAGGTTGTTTAGACAGAGGAATGATTAAGATCATATAATCAGCTTTAAGATGTTGTGCCACTATTGAGTTTGTTTGTTTTACTTGTTTCAGTTTGTGAGATATGCCTTTGTTGATGAGTTTCGGCTGTCATTTGCAGAGGCCCAAAGTCGGCTTGTACTCTGTTTTTCATTCTGCACCTTCTCATGTGGTTCTTGAAGAGCATAAGCAGACATCCTGGTATTTGGATAATGAGCATATGTCTGGCACTTGCTTCTTCAGTATTCTCATTCTGTTTCGAGACATGGATGATTGTTGAACATGGGAAGGTTTGTGTTAGAATAATGGATTCTGTACTTAATGGAATTCTGTTAGAGGTGCCATGAAGTAATTTTCATCTTGTTAACTTGCAGCAAGGTCACAGGCAAGATATGCTCAATGATACCTTTTGGTTGATGTTCTTTTTTGAGTCTGCATCTCTTGTGGGAAGCCAAGCTCTCGCAAATATGGCAGTGAAGGATGTTGATAGAAGGTTTTTCACCCTCCCTAAGTCAGCCTCCTTTTTGGCAATATTGAGCATTCTTTACATCAGCAAGAAGTGGAATGGATGCGAGCAGATGACGTCATTTGGAAATTATACAAAGTCTCTCTCTTCGCTTCTTCTTAATGGTAGGCATACCACATTTAAAAAATAAAATTTGCTAGATTATGTTGTTCTATATGAAATGCCCTCTTTGATTCATGCCAATTTATTCATTTTTTTTATTATATAATTTAAAATTTTCAAAAATTGAACCGTAAGGCCTATGCATATTTATCAGTGCTTTCATGTTGTTAGGATCTTAGGGAAGCTCAACTGGAAGCAATAATGTACTTTGCAAGCTGTGAGGTTCCCATTTGGGTCATTTCAAGATATTATATTATCTATTTAATCCCAAAATTACTAACAATCGAAATCGAAATATATATATATATATACACACACACGTTTATATTATATTCTCAAATCTTAATAACTCTCCTGCTGCCCCTGTTCTTGCTTGGCAGACAAAATATCGTGGACATTAACAGTGGCCCAAGCAAGCATTTATTTTTCCATGTCTGTTTTTTGGATTCTCTGGGCACCATCAATTGTGGTATGTCAGTTATTTGCTTTTATAGAAGTTTCATGCATCTTCTTAATTTCTACGATGCTAAGTTCCAACTGAAGTAAGATATGAGGGCATTGGATATTTTGATGATCGAAAGGACCAAAGAAAAATAAAAAGTTAAAACTGTTTTTTACCTCATTTAATTTGGGGATATCAGACAGTGATTTTTTTGGGTTATTGTCTTTGTCATTTTTTTGTCAGTGCAGGCAGATGGGCGAGTGGTGCACTTGTCACTGATATATCCGTGTTTCCTTGGTTCAAGAATGCTCGGAAGTACTGTATTCCCATGGTTCTTTAGTGGCTCAGTGCTCCACAATGAAGACTATCTCACAACTGCATTTGCTGTTGCTGGTCTGGCATTTTCAATTGCAGCTTATGATTATCAGGTACTCTTGCAACAAAATGAAGGATGAAATTACTGGGTATACAATTCATTGGCTGGGTTTCATTTGTAGCAATTGTTTCATAATATTTTGCTTTGCTATCAGGAAATAGAAGTTTTAGTGACACTGTTCTGCATCTTTCATGCCTGTGTTGGCTTCATTCTTCCATCACTTGCGAGATTACGGACAATGTAAGCTGCAGTATTTCTTGAGCTCACTAGTTGATTTTATTCTTGTAAATCATCCATCTGAAATTTATTCTGCTGCTGCATGAGCAGGTACATTCCAAACCAGTTCCGTGGAGGCATGATTAGCTTATCATTGGCACCTGCAAATGCTGCATTCTTGTTTGTTCTTGTCTTAGTATGTCATTTACATGCGCGATTTATCTTTATGATTTGATGGATAGTAATAGTCTGATTCTTAAAACTTGTGTTTGCTTTGCAGGGTGGTTATCGCAGGGTTCTTAGCAATGCAATGATCATGGCGTTTGCTGCTTTTGGGCTGATATGTTCTGCTGGTTGTATTCATTTACTCCAATGGGGAAGAAAGCATCCACATCAAAACTGGCATAAATTGTAAGTCACAGATCAAACACTGTGAACAAGCCCAGGACGCCTGATTTCTTTTGTTGATGCATGAGAAAAGCTTTCATGCATGATAGAACAGATAACTTTGCTGATGCTAGTTATGTGTGATTTTCATCACGCTAAGCCAGGAAGGAAGTTTTAGAAAAATCAAGAAATCATTTGCAGAGGCTTATGAGTTTTCAGGTTCTGAAAGACATGTAAGATTGATGCATGGTAGCGTATCGTTTCATACTTTTGCCGATGAAAGTTGAATTGAATCATCAGCAAGATGTACACACGATTCATGTATTTCTGCAGTGTTATTAGTGGTTATGTGAAGCTGCTGCTGTTGCTGCATCAGTTCATGTATTTTTCAACAGTTTCCTTTCTGTGAATCTAGTGGTAGAGCAATTTCAAACCTCAACCCTAGGGATCTTTTTTACTTGTTAGCCCTGGAACATGATGATAGTTCTTGATTATCCTTGATGTTTTAATTGATTGAATTCCATTGTGAATTTGTGATTTTGGTCTTGTACATCCCATGCATATGTATAATCAGACGGTTTTTATGATATATATATTTCCTTAATTATTGATGACAATGACAATATATAGGAGATGAGGTGGCAGCAGATCGAAAGGCTACATGTAAATTAGAAGATGTTAAAACGGGACTGAACATATATAGGCCAAATGTCGCATATAAATACCGCACATTAATAGGTTGAATACCTGTATATATTAAGGGGTGTTTATTTGCTCTAAAGTGGTTTGAATTGATAAGTGATATTTCTCTGAAGTGGCTGTATGTAGTATTATTTATAATAGTTATGATGCTCATTTTGTAGGAATGAAAGAGTACTAAAATGTGTTTTGTTAATTTTGCTTCTCCTATTTCAGTGAAAATTTGTCAAGTAAGTTTAGCTTAAAATCAAAGTAAGCATTGAAGTAGAAGAAGTGTCATTTTATCCATTTTAAGGCAAATATTTATTTCAAATGAGATGATGCCATTCCTACTTGGGTAATTCTCCCACCATTTCAGAGTAGATGAATGCCTTCGGCGACTAAGCCAACGAGTTCCTCCTCCTTCTCCGCAGAGATAGGCCTTTGATTCTTCTTCTTCGCTACCCTCCTCCCCTTGCTTCAACCCCCTTTATTTCATCACATAATCCTTCAGACGTGAGCTCGGGCCTCTAGCCCTCTTGCTTTTTCCAACCTCCATCTCCCCCGTTGCTTCAGTAACCACCCTTTTCGTCCCACCGTCTACGTGCCCCATAACCTTCTGCCCCTGTCGCCTATTAGTGATTGACGTGCTCCCATTTCCAAATGATTCGCTCTCGTGCCTGTGCCCAAACTTTTCTGCGCCGAGGTTAGTCTCCACCGTTGATTTGTCCAGCTGTCCATCTCCTGAATTAATTTGTCTCTTTTGCTCTGACGTGTCCCTGCTTGCCATCTGGCCTTCTCCCCTTCGTTTAACTAACAACCTGAAAGGAAACATAACATTGCCTTCCCTTTTAAAAGGGACATTGTCCTCAAGGTCTGCAAAGAGATCGGGGTAATGGCGTTACATTCGATCCCAATCCTCCCATGAAGTGTTTGTTGGTCCCAAACCATGGCACTAGATGAGCACTTGAGTGATAGGTATAGAATTACGTAAGATGGTTCTTGCTTGTAGAATAACATCAGGCTGAATAACTGGGCCTCTTTCATCCGTTAGTGGTGGCAGTGGAAGCCCTTTGGTCTGTAAGTTGTCTATATATTTCTTCAAAACAGAGACATGAAAGACCGGATGGATGCGAGCGTCTTCTGGCAAGGCAAGTTTGTACGCCACCTCACCAATTCGTTGGATAATTTGGAAAGGCCCGAAATATAGAATACTCAACTTGTGGTTGCGGCGCAAAAATACGAAATGTTGTCTATACGGTTGCAACCTCACCAGCACCCAATCGCCCTTAGCAAAGGTGACGGCCCTACGTTTTTTATCAGCAAAACGTTTCATGGTCGCCTGCACCCTCTGGAGATTAGCCTTTAATTTTGAAAGGATAAGATCTCTCTGCTGTAATGTATCTGCCACGCCTTCAGGAAGATCAATACTCACCGAGGAAGCGAATAACGGTGGTGGATCGCGGCCATAAACAACCTTAAACGGAGTCATCCCCATACTGGTGTGAAATGCAGTATTATACGAAAGCTTCGCCCAGGGTAACACCTCGCTCCAGGAACGTGGGTTATCTAAAACAAAACAACAAAGATAATGTTCTAACCCCTTGTTCAGGATTTTCGTTTGTCCATCAGTAGCTGGGTGATAAGCCGACGACATGTGGAGAGATGTTCCCATTTGCGAGAATAAGGCCTGCCAGAATTTGCTCGTGAATACCCTATCACTATCAGTGACAATCGTGCGAGGAATTCCATGCAGTTTCACAACCGAAGCAATGAAGGCTTGAGCAACCGAATGGCTGGTAAAATCAGCCTTCAATGGAATGAAGTGCCCATATTTGGAGAGCCGGTCAATGACTACTAGAATCACTGAAAAACCTTTAGAGAGTGGTAGTGCAGTGATGAAATCCATTGCTATGTCTTCCCAAATTTGTGATGGAATGGGTAATGGTTGAAGTAACCCCGCGGGGTAAGAATTTGGAGTCTTTGCTCTTTGGCATATATCACAAGCTTGGACAAATAGTTTCACTGTCTGGCGCATCCCTGGCCAATAAAACTGTGAAGCAATACGAGCGAAGGTCCGGAATTACCCTGCGTGGCCTCCCAATAGAGACGAGTGGAACTCAGTGATTAATTCTCGCTGTAAGATGGGATCATCAGGCACTACAATTTTACCCTTCCACCATACTAAATTGTGTCGCCAGTCATACCCCGAAGCTTGAGAAGAAGAATTCTGTAGAGATTGCACAATTGTCTTTATCCGATGATCCTGCAACTGTGCTTGTTGTATTCGGCCAATCATAGAAGAAGCGGCTGATGACATAGCTAGTAAGAAACAGTGAGACAATCCATCAGCAGTTGCGTTATTGACCCCTGGCTTATATTCAATTGTAAAATCAAATCTGAGCAACTTAGGTAGCCACCTTTGTTGTTCCGGAGTTTGAATGACCTGAGTATTCAAATGCTTCAGTGACTGTTGGTCAGTCTGGATTACGAACTTATGGCCAAGTAAATAATGCCAAAATTTTGTCACAGCTTCTGTTAATGCATATAACTCCCGAATATAAGTAGACTGGGACTGCATGTGCTTTGTCATCTTCTTTGAAAAGAAAGCAATTGGGTGCTGCTTCTGAATGAGAACATCACCAACACCCATGCCCGAAGCATCTGTTTCTAAAGTAAAGGGTTGAGAGAAATCAGGTAGAGCTAATACTGGTGCTGAGGTGATGGCCTTCTTAAGATTGTTAAATGCTTCTTCAGCTGCAGAGCTCTATTGAAAACTATCTTTCTTTAATAATTCTGTGAGAGGATGAGCCAATGTCGCATAATTTTTGATGAATCTCCGATAATAGCCGCTTAATCCCAGAAAACCCCTGAGGTGTTTGATTGTGGAAGGAGTAGGCCATGAAAGTATGGACTGGACCTTCGAGTCATCTATAGCAACCCTCTGGTGTGATACCACATGTCCCAAGTACTGAACGGTTTGTAAGACAAATGTGTATTTGGAGAATTTAGCAAACAAGTGATGTTGTTGAAGAGTGAGCAAGATAATTTCCACATGTTGAAGATGATCTTCCCAACAGCTGTTGATATATGAGTATGTCATCGAAGAAGACAAGGACATTTTCTTTATGCGAATTGGAAGATTTGATTCATCAGAGCCTAAAACGTTGCGGGCGCGTTGGATAACCAAAAGGGCATCACTCTCTACTGATAGTGGTTGTTGTGTGTTTCGAAAGTGGTCTTGAATTTATCCTCAGGTTTTAACAAGATCTGATGGTAGCCAGAACGAAGATCCAATGTAGTGAAAAACTGAGCACCATTCAATTCATCGAGAAGCTTATCGACAGTGGGAATAGGATAAGCATCCTTAACGGTAATAGCATTCAAGGCTCGATAAGCGGTGTAGAAACGCCATGATCCGTTTTTCTTCTTCACTAGTAACACTGGGGAAGAGAAAGGGCTAGTGCTGGGTTCAATGAGGCCGTCTTGTAACATGGACTGCACCATAGTTTCGATCTCGTTCTTCTGGCTATGAGGATATCGGTATGGCCTCACGCGAACAGGTGGAGCATTAGGAATGAGAGGAATGGCGTGATCACAGGCTCTGGATGGTGGAAGTGTGGATGGTACCGCAAAAATATCTTAGTACCACAGGAGAAGAGTTTGCATACTGTGTGGCATATTCAGTGGAAATTGTAAAGTCCCGCTAGGACTAATGGGCTCTGAATTTGGACCCGCTGCACCAGCATACTCTTGACTATGAGAATGTGTGACCGCCACTGTGTAACAAGCCGCGATAGCTTTCGTGGCATATAATCGGTATAATTGTCGGACCGAAGTAGGATGAGGACGAACAGATCGATGACCTTGCAAGGTCACCATTGAATTCTCAGTATGGAATTGGATGTATTGTTGGTTGTAATCAGCAATGTGGGCGCCCAAGGATGCTAACCATGTGGTTCCCAGAATGATATCAGCACCACTGATTGGTAAAACAAAAGCATCACAACGTAGTAGTGTGCCTTGAATAGTGATCTACAAGTTGTTAATTAAGCCTTCTACTTGCAGAGAATTACCATTACCTACTAATACCTTGAAGGATGGTACGGGTAGAATAGGCAGCTGTAAGAATTTGACCACTCGAGGTTGAATAAAGTTTTCGTCACTTCCGCCATCCAACAGAATTTGACCACCCGATATAAGAGTACTATCCATAGCATGTAAGGATATGCTTTGAAATTCATGAATCATCAATTGCGATGCAGCTTCATTGGATAATTCAGCTTCAGCATCCATGTCAGGAAATTCCTCATCCCAATGTAACAGAAGAAGCTTGCGATTAGCATAGCGATGGTTAGGGACAAACTTCTCATCGCAGTTATAACAAAACCCTTTCGCTTTTTGTTCTTGCATCTCCGCAAAGGACATTTTCCGCCAGGCTGGGTTGGAATTGGAAGCTGTATTTTGAACTGTTGTCTTGGTTTGGGTTATCGGAGGTGCTGGTAATGCTAATGGAGTATTTTTTTTTGAATGCCATATGAACGTCTGGAGGAAATTGGGAGCGTGGTTTATAGTTCCTATCCCCCGGAACGTATTTCTCTTCAAAAAGTCTCACTAGTGTGAGAGCATCAATAATATTGGCTGGTTTCCATGGAATCACCTCTCGTTGCAACTCTCGGCGCAGTCCGCTGATGAAACAATACAGAATAGCATCAGAAGAAACACCTTCCACCCTATTTGCTAAGGCGGTGAATACATGGTAATACCCTATGACCGAGCCCTCCTAAAAGAGCTTGAATAGGGCGTAATGGGGGCATTCATATACTGACGGTCCATAGGTTGATTCCAAGACCTTGGCCAGATCCGACCATGAGTAGATCACTCTAGCTTTCTGTATCATTTGGTACCACCACACAATGGGACCCTCAAAATGTATCGCAGCAACTTTCAGCCGATATGTGTCCAAGATGTCATAATAATCGAAGAATTGTTCGGCCTGAAAAATCCATTGGAGAACATTAGTACCATCAAAACGCATCAGATCGATTTTAGCAGCTCGCCATGGCGAGTGTCCAGGTGCCGGAAGCTCAGAAATTGATAATGATTTTTCTACCAACTGGGTAGAAGTAGAAGCAGAGGCCATTGTTTGTTGGAGTTGCATGGTTTCCAAACACTTTGTGATAGATGCAAGGGATTGCTCAATCAGCATTAAGCGTTCATCTTTCAACTTATCTTTTTCTTCCTTTTGGTCCATAATGGTCATCACCGTTTCCATCCTGGTTGATAACTTTTTAAGACGAGTATTTTCAGCCATTAGGACAGAATCAATGAAAGCACCAAATATGTACTGAACTTGCAGTCAAATATTAAGCACTTAATGATGCAGTCACTATAAATACTGATAGAAATTTTCAACACATAATAGTGATAATAGTTCAAATTCCTTGGCAAAACTTCCCAGAAATGTAGTAATAATGTTTCATCAAAAGACTCAAAGAGTTCAAATATTAATAGCACCAGTAAATCATCAACCCAAAAGAAACATAGAATAACCAAACCCTCCAGTGACTAAGCCGGCGAGTTCCTCCTCCTTCTCTGCAGAGATAGGCCTTTGATTCTTCTTCTTCGCTACCCTCCTCCCCTCGCTTCAGCCCCCTTTATATCATCACATAATCCTTCAGACGTGAGCTCGGGCCTCTAGCCCTCTTGCTTTTTCCAGCCTCCATCTCCCCCGTTGCTTCAGTAACCACCTTTTTCATCCCACCGTCCACGTGTCCCATAACCTCCTGCCCCTGTCGCCTATTAGTGATTGGTGTGCTCCCATTTCCAGATGATTTGCTCTCGTGCCTGCTCCCGAACTTTTCTGCGCCGAGGTTAGTCTCCATCGTTGATTTGTCCAGTTGTCCGTCTCATGAATTAATTTGTCTCTTTTGCTCTGACGTGTCCTTGCTTTGCCATCTAGCCTTTTCCCCTTCGTTTGACTAGCAACCTGAAAGGAAACATAACATGAACATGTACAAAAAAAGTTGCATATCAACAATAGGTATATTGATAGATTGAACGACTACTATATATACATATTAGCTGAGATGGTAGGAAAATGACAAGTTGTATATACAGAGATATGATCTAATGACCAAAAAAAAAATATCAAAGTAACAATTGAAATTAAGATATTCCGTTCATCAAACAACAAAGAAATATGTTTTTAAGTGGACGTAATAAAATAAATACATAAAATCTTAGAGTCAAGTGTTTGTAATGGTGTGAGAAATTTTTCAATATGCAAATAGTAGTAATAAGGTGTTCGCACCATTAGGATACATGCACGTCAGCCCTAGATGGATAATGATATCCCAAATGAAAGCTTTCCTATGGCTCTGACCAAATTCAAAAGGAAACATGAGTTGTCAAACCAAAGAATTACCATCTACAAACCTCAAACAAAGAACCTTTCATCATAAATATTAATTTTATGCTTCATTATTATTAATAAATGTCTCATGTAATGCCATTAAACCTCCCTCTTTCTATTAGCATTTATTGCTCTTTCCTTTAATGCCCCCTCACTCTCCATGCTATATTATAAACCAAAGAAGTTCATATATCTCCCCACTAAAGCAAAAACACTAACATCAATCAATATTGCCATGGGGAGGGAGAAGGTGAAGCTTGCATGGATTGAGAAAGACTCTGCAAGGAGAGCTGCATACAAGAAAAGAAAGAATGGTCTATTGAAGAAGATGAAAGAGCTAAGCGCACTATGTGATACAAAAGCTTGCGCAATTATTTACCCATTTGGCGAGAAGGTGCCGGAAGTTTGGTCGTCGACACCGGACCCAAAGGACGTTTTGGTGCCCTTCATGCAAGAGCCGGAGCTGGAAAGAAGGAAGAAGATGGTGAATCAGGTGAGTTTTCTGCAACAACAAATCATGAAACTTGAAGAACAGGCTCTTAAGCAAGAGAAAGAGAACAGAGAGCTTGAGAATATGGTGTTGCTTGGGCAATGTTTTAAGGGGAAAGATATCAGTGGGCTTGATTTTGAAACAGTTTCAAACTTGAGTTGGTTGGTGGATAACAAGCTGAAGTTGGTGCAAGAGACGGTGGGGAAGAAGAAGGCTGAGATGGCTGCTGCAAATGGAGAAGGCTCAGCAATGACAGGTAGTGCAGTTGGGAGCCATGGTTGGTGCTTGGGTTTCAATGAGCATGGTGATATTGGAGGGGAGCAGTTTGGCCAACCTCCTTGTGGGAATATTAATAGTGTTGATGGCAATGATGATGATGATGATAACGTTGCATGGTTGGATGGGTTTTTCCCTGATTAATTAGGGTTAGGGTTTGTTATTGGTAATAAGGAGAAGGAGGCATAAAAGAGAGTTGTTTGTTAAGAGTGAAGTGATGCTGAGTTTCTTTGAGTTTTTCTTGTGGTATGAATTGAACTTCTTATGTAGTTAGCGTCCTTTGGGGTTGTTTTATAGTTTGATATCTGATAATGAGAATAAAATTTGTTTCTTGTTACTCTCTCCTTTTAATTATTTGTTTAGTTTTATGAGTTCTTTGCTTAATTAAGATGCTATATATATATATATATATATATATACAATTTTTGGTATGATGCTTTAATGATCATTTATATTTGTCTAAGAAAATTACTTTATGGCGAAAAAAATTTTAATAATGATGATGGTGATCATGATAACATTGCATATATAGTTGGATGGGTTTTTCCTTGATAATTTAGGGTTAGGGTTTTTGTTGGTGATGATGATAACGTTGCCTTTGGAACTCAAATAATACTTTGTAAGAAATTTTCATTAAAAAAAGACTGAATACATATATATAATTTCATTAAATAATACAATATAATTTTTTTCAATAAAAAAAGACTCAGCATATATATATATATATATATATATATATATATATATATATATATATTTCTTCAAATAAAAAACAATAGTTTAACAAAATATATGAATTTTTCATTATAAAAAACATAAATATTTAGATTTTCATAGCCTTATCCTATGCGCCACGTGGACCTTAACATATCCCTGCGCCCCTTTATAACAAGCTCCGTAGCGACCTCGCCGGGGAGAATAGGACGCGATGGCGTTACCGACGGGTTTCTCGTCCGTCTCACCGGCGCCCACCACCGCCCACCGCCACCCTTCTCCCCTGCTCCTCCCGCGCCGCCGTCCCGCCTTCAAAACCCTCGCACTCCCCCAACTCCCTGCCACCCTCGCCGACCTCTCGCTCGACTCCCCTGTCACCGCCCTCGCCGTCCTTGGCGGCGGCTCCATCGCGGCCCTCGCCACCGCCCTCTCCCTCTCCGACCCCGAGCGCCGCCGCCGCCAGCAAGCCACCGAGGTCGGCGGCGACGACAAGGCCGTCGTCCGCGAGTACTTTAACACTACTGGCTTCGATCGCTGGCGCAAGATCTACTCTGACGCCACCGAGGGCGTCAACAAGGTCCAGCTCGACATCCGGCTCGGCCACTCCAAGACCGTCGAGAAGACCATCGAAATGCTCAAGGACGAAGGCCCCCTCGCCGGCGTTTCGATTTGCGATGCCGGTTGTGGCACGGGAAGCCTCTCTATCCCTCTCGCGCGTGAGGGCGCCGTCGTCACGGCCACCGACATTTCCGCCGCCATGGTGGACGAGGCCCGCCGCCGAGCATCGGAGGAGCTTGGTGAGGCCCAAATGCCGGCATTCGATGTTAGCGATCTGGAGGGTTTGAAAGGGAAATGGGACACAGTGGTGTGCCTGGATGTGCTTATCCACTATCCTCAGGACAAGGCGGATGGGATGATCGCTCATTTGGCGTCGCTGGCGGAGCGGCGCCTGGTGCTGAGCTTTGCCCCCAAGACCTTCTACTATGATTTGCTGAAGCGGATTGGGGAGCTGTTCCCCGGGCCATCAAAGGCGACAAGGGCCTATTTGCATGCTGAGAGGGATGTGGAGATGGCTTTGCGGAGGGTTGGATGGAAGATCAACAAGAAGGGGCTCATCAACACTCAATTCTACTTTGCGAAGTTGATTGAAGCCGTCCCTGTTTCATCGGCAGCATGAACATATCCAATGAGGTATGCGTATTGCGTATTGTTCTTCTTTGAGCCATTGTTGACAATGCTTTTACTAGTTTTTGATTTGTATCTATTCTTGTTGTTGTAGTACATAGTTGATTTCGTTCATGAGTGACTGGTATGCTGAAACTCTGAGTATGATTCACTGTATTAGATGATACAATGAGCTGTTTCTTTAAAAAATTTCAGTCTGGATTAGTGTCTGACACTCTGAATTTTGCTAATGTGTTTGCTGCTGCTGCTGCTGTTGTTGTTGTTATTGTTATTGTTATTGTTCTGCTTATAATTTGATGAGTTATGTTTATTGTTTCTCCTTGAGATTGTTGTGGTCATTGTTGACAATGATTTTTCTACTTTTTAATTTGTAAATATGCTTGTTGTTTGTGGCGCATTGTCGATTTAGTTCATGAGTAATTGAGATGCTGAAACTCTTAAAATAGTGTCTTGATTTTGGAAAAATGATATTCTTTTGTTGCCATTTATTGGACTGTGAGATTGATATCAGTTCACGGTTTCTCATTCAATACTCATAATAGACATGGGGATGAGACAACTTGGTTCTATATGTATTTGAAATATTGTATTGATTTTTCAATCGTGGTGAGAAGCATGCTTTTGGATATAGAATCTGCCAACCAATCTGTTAATGTGTCTACATATTCTTTCTCTTTTCCTTTCTGGCTAGATGGGAGGGGGTGGAAGTTTTCCTTCCAGTAATTTGATCTTGTGTGCGCTATAGCATTCTTTGATTTAAAAGGAATTTGTTGATGTCAATACTGTATGACTAATTTGTAAATTCTTTGGGCTAAAAGGATTTGCCTGATACCTAGATAGAAAATGGGTTGTGTTTATTTAGCTGGATATGGATTTTGCCAAATTGAATAAAATTTTCAATCCTTACAGCCTCTGCACTCAACTTGTGCCAAAATGCATACTTGAAATCCAGAATTAGCTGCACACCTTCTCAAAATTGTAACATTGGGAAATCTTTTTTTGTGGTCCTGATCTGTTAACTTTAAACCAAGGAACAACAGTTTACTTTTTTTAGGTTTCTTAAAGATTTGGTATCTGAAATGTATATACATGAGTCATTTTTGCGTCGATCTAGTTTTGCTTTTGAATCATGCATGTCAAGTAATAAAAACAGTGCATTATTTTTGCTGCGTCAAAATGTGTTAGATTAGCCGTATATCCTTCAAAGACAAGCAATAGAGATGACATAATAAAGTTCTATGATCATCATCCACTTGTGAAAGACAAAGACAAATTACATGCTGATATAAGGGCAGAGGAGAAGAAGAAAAAGTGAATAATCCCAAAACAGTTTTGTTGACGAATAGAACTAATTGAACTGTGTTGACTATGATGGCATTTTTAGATATATGGAGTGCTTCCCTTCTGGCTCGTGGGCAGCTTCATTCCAACAATTCCAAGTTCTATGCTACTTGGTTGTTTTAACAGGGGTGTTTCTTACATTAAATAGTTAACCAATACAGCAAAGAGATCCAACAAATATGTGACTTGTATTCAGCATGCGGAACTAACAGCAATGTATTCTCACGAGGCACAATTAGGGTTTGCTAGGCTGGAAAGAGCACGATGGCGATTCTCCGTGTTTCCTCCTCCGAAAGCATATTAAATTTCTTAGGCTTCTTGAATTCTGATCTTATCAACTGTGCTTTAGGCGAAACCTCCATTTCTCTGCTCATTCATGGAAATGGAAACACAAAAGGCAATTCAGTGCGCAAGAAAGACAGGTACTATACCAACTCAAAATCACTATATATTCTGTTTTCTAATACAGTGAGAAAGCCAGGGGCTTTGTCGGTGCTGGAGTAGTAAAGTTGAAATACGATTTTTGAGCCGCATGTACCTGAACATATAAAATTGTTTACCCACTGACTTTCATTTGATTCCAGGTCTTACTAAAATAAAATGCAATACTCACTGCATTGTGAAACGATTTCGATACTGTGATAAGTGGCTGGAGTTCATCATGGTTCAGTTTGCACAAGATGCGAACCTTCACAGGAAACATAATATGAAATGATTCTTTGATCAAAATGAAATGAGAATGGTGGTTGGTGGTATGAGAATTAGTTACCAGAGTGTCCAAAGGTAGTGAATCAATGGAAGCATGCATTTGAAATCAAGAGTGAGAGAAAGAGAGGAAGGTATAGATCCATTCCATGCTCTTGTTTAACAGTTACTCTGCTTTCTCTTGTGCACTTTTGTTTATTTATTTGTTAATGTTTTTCAATTTCCTCTTCTTAACCGCCTCCATTCAATTGTGAACGTTCTCTTCCCTCAAATTTTAAAATTGATTATTTATTACTTTTACTTATCATTTTTTTTTAAGTAAGAAAAAAAAAAACAGGTAAAGTTGTGATGATATTTTATTGGAAGCACTATCCATTATGTAAAATTTGGAAAAACAATTTTCCATATCAACAGTCAAGAGGGTGTTATTTTTTTCATTTTATTTGTGATATAAAGAGGTAGCGTAGTGAAATGTTGGTATATTAACTTTATTATGAAAACGTAATAATCAATGGTGTATGAAAGGTTGTCGGTTATATCCAAATGTAAATTTAGGTGATAAGTTTATTTTGAAAGTTTTTATCTGTCGAGGGGTGTAAATCACTTTTTGACCGTCCATATTTTTTAAATTATTGTGTGATCATGATAGAAAAGCTGATATTCATTCTATTTTTTCCTATTTACCACTGTTCATCAATATAGTAACATGGGTTGACATTGTTCATCCTATTTTTCATTGTTTATATCATTTTTACTATTTATAAATATAGTAATTATAAGAAAACAATACTCTATTGAATCATATCCAACGGTCTTATCTAAGGAAGTTGATAGAGAAGAGTATCAAGCAAGTTTGAGAATGTTCACTTTTAATTTAAAAAAAAAAATTATAAAACATCATGCAAACAGAAAATTCAAATCCCACCACAAAAAACACACACAATATATTGATATAAAGGAAAAAAATCACACTCACACACCAAGATTTATATAAAAATTATTATTTAAACCACTTTAGTCTAAAAGTAAATGTCTCTTTAATTCTTAACTAATACCAAATAATACGCATAGGGTCCCAATAATATTTCAGTATAACTTAGGGGTGTAACTGAATATTGATTGCACTCTAGATAAATACAAGCGCAGACAAGTTATTATAGCCCAATTATTACCCTGCGCTGCTCACCAACCTCATCACGTGCCGCGCGCATGCAGCCCTCGGTCTCGTTGGGCTTGACGGAGACGAAGCTCTCGATCCTGGCGATCGCCGGCGGCGGAGGAATACTCATCTGGTGGGCGCTCGAGTTCCACCCGTCGAACAAACAGTTGTGGATGGTCCCGCTCGGCCTCGTCCTGCTCGGCACGCCCATCGTCGCCGGCTTCTCCGTCCTGGCCTCATGTGCCTGGCGCCGCGCCCACGCCGCCGGTGAAATGGTTGCCATTGATGCTGTGTGAATACCTTCAAATTGTTTGATGAAATGCCTTTGTATCTCTTCTTTTTCCTTTTTTGATAAACTTCCTTCGCTTTTTATCTTATTGATTGGAAGCAAGATAATTATATATATTTCTTATTTATTTCTTTTATTTTTTCAGTTATTAATCATATAAGTTCTAATTTTTTTTTAAAAAAATAATAGTTTTGATATTTAAGAATGGTTGAAATGCGCAAAGGGCTATTAATTAGTTTATTGGCACCGAGTTTCTGTATTTTATAGTGTCACTTTTACTAAAGAAATAAATTCGAATCATAGTCTTAGTGCAGATGGAGAGCATAAGAATTATAGAGCTCAGCTCTTAGTATGTACTCGTCTCTGATTCACATGCCTTGTTTTTATTTCTCAAAAAAAAAAAAATAGAAATAATGTTCTCTTACTTTTTTTTGAAAGAATTATTTGCAATGAATAAAATTAAAAAAAAATAAAAAGTAAACATTCCTAGAACAATCTTCATTCCTCAAGCTACATTTTAAAAATAACTAATTAGAAAACCATGCATATATATATATATATATATCCACCCATCAGTTTTCAAGATCAACGTATTGGAAGTCATATAAGGGATAGAGTTTTTCCAAAGGTGTTTTTCTTTGGATGTCATCCTCTCTCTATTCTCAATTTTTGTTATATTTAAAGAATTCTGAATAAAGTAAAAGAGTATTTTTTAACAGCTAAATAAGCCAAGCGTTAGTGATATTGCGCTTTCATGAGGCATGAACCACACGTTGCAAGAATAATAATTTAATTAAAAATAAATAAAATAAAAAATTGTGCTACATTTAGGAGCACTTAGATTTGAACGTTTTGTTTATTATTTTGGTGAGAGAGGCCCGCACGCACACGGATCCCAACTTCAATTATTTTTTTTAATTTATAAAAAAATTTGAACGACTTTGAATATGAACATCAATTGTCATTAAGGAATATCAAGGAATATATTAAAATTTTCAATACCATTTTAATAAAAAGCCAAACGTCCTTAGAAAATAAAATGTTATATTAAAAAAAATAAAAATCGGTAAAACCATAAAATGTAATTTGAGCAAATGAGATGAGAGCGTTTATTGTGTTTGTTAAAAAAACAAAATTTGAAATTATTTCATTTTAATTAATTAAAAAAAGCCTTGGCTAGTCTTGTCAAAGACTTAAAAAGGAGTTCATACCCTTGTTAGCATTATGTTAAAATATTTTTTGGACGTCAACGTGGGCTGCTGATCATTATCTCCGTGACTATGTCAATTATAATAAGAAATTTATTTATTTATATTTATGATTTCTTAAGAAAAATCCAAATGAAGTTGTTGGGATTTTAGCTTACACAAGTAAATAATTAGATGCCAAAATGGACTACTTCATGGCGTCTAAGTTTTGCACCACACTCATTATTAAGGTCCATGCACAAGTCTTTGAGCCAGGGAATGGAGAGAGAAAGCGCCATGAAAATGGCAGGAAAGATCTTGTTTTATGTGTTTATTTTTTCCCTTAAAATATGATTAAATGTTTGAAGCTGAAAATCTTTTTAACATAAGCAATTAGGAAGCCCAAGGGTTCATAGCCAACTGTATTGCTCCGACTATGAAGATATTTTTAAATCTTCAGTTTAAATTTTGTTTGATGCAATAGCTGTAACGGACCTGAATTACAAATATGAGTTTGTAATCTAAATCTCATGTTAGTAGTGGGGATGCATACCGTAGACAATCAATCTTTTTGGCTATAAAATGAAATGGGAATGAAATAAATGGATAAAAATATAATGAAATGTTCATTCTAATTTTACACGAAATGAAAACTTTATTCTCTTTTAATTTGTTGTTTAATGTGATTGGTTAGAATGACAGTTTATTCTTTGTTTATGTCTAAACACTTGAGATTTTATTTTTATTTTAATAATAAAATCTCCTTTCTGCCTAACAATATCCATGGAATGTGTCATTATTTCTGTCCGCTTTATATGTTAGTTAGCACCAAAGGAATGTTGAGTCTCATATATACAAGAAAATAAGGGTGGTAATGGGGCGGGAAATCCCCGAGCCCTGCGGGGATCTGACCCGACGGGGACGGGGATTCTCCAATTCTCTCCCCCCCCCCGTAGGGGCGGGGACGGGGCCAAACTGTCTCTGTTTAGTAAACTGGGCGGAGATTGCTATTAATGTCCCGTAGGGATCCCCATCCCCGGTGTTTTAATTCATTTATTATTTAAACTCTATATATATATATATATATATATATCCTATTTCTCTTCTCCGACGCTCGAGTCACAGCCCATCACTCAAACCCATCACAACCAATCACTAAATCCTAGGACAAAGAGGCTTTATAGTCAACATTTGGAGTATCGGACTCGTATTAGATTGTAGTATTGTACTTGTATGAATTCTAAATTTCATGTTTTGCTTTGTAGCCTATAATGATAAACACTTGGAGTATTTTGTTTTTGTAAATTTTTATATGTTAGTTTGTTGAGCTTTATTTTGAATGATTTTTATATTTTTCATGTGTGTTAGTGTGCATTAGTATTAAATTTTTTTAAAAACAATTAAATCTTATAAGTATATGGGGATCTCCGCAGGGACCGATCCCCGCGGGGACTGGGACGGGGACGGGGAGATAACTTCCTCCCGTCGGAGAGTCCGGAACGGGGAATCCCCGCCCTCGCCTGCCCCTGCCCTGCCCGTTACCACCCCTACCAGAAAAGAATCATATTATTATTAATTACTAAAAATATTTCGAATTTTATAATATTTTTGCAAAAAAACATTCAAATTTACAAATAGTATTTTGCAGGAATTAGGATGATTTTCTACAATTGTGGTTATCTCACTTAATTTATTTTTAAATTTATATCAGCTTTTAAAAGCCAGAATTTGATGGATGATAATATCACCGAGACAATGATCACCTAAAACTAATTAGTTTTGAAATATATGTTTATTATTTAAAATAATTTAAACTGTTTTTTATATATTTTTTTATACTTCGAATTTAATTATAAATTTTTTTAAAAGAGAAAATTATAAAGAATCCTTGTGGTTTTCAACTTTTGCAAAATAAAGACAATTTTTTTAATTTTTAACTATGTGGTTCTTCGGTTAACAAAAAAAAAAAAACTTTAACATGCTGTTAATTCAGGGAAAAAATTATCATTTCATTTAAAAACTTGTTCATAAGATATAAAAATATTTTTTTGTAAGTTTATTAATTTTTCTCATAATTTCATTAAACATAAATAAATTTAAATCTCACCGCTGTTAAAATGAATTGATAATTTTGCTCATGTAAAAAAAAATTAATTTTTTACTAAAAAACCGCATAGTTCAAAAAAACAATTATGTACTTATTTTGCAAAATTCGGAAACAGAAGGATTTTTGTTTAATTTCCCCAACAAAAAACTTCTATTTATTATTTATAAGCTGGGCCTCTGCTAAGCCCACGAGCCCTAATCTCTCTCTCTCTCTCTCTCTCTCTCTCTCGCTAGCGCCACTGTCGACGAGAACCGAGCTTGTCGGAAGAGGGGTTGACGATGGGGCTGGTCTTCAGAGTGAGGCTGTCATCCTTCTTTGCCGGCGCAGCAATCGCCTCCGTCGCCGGCTCGTACATCCTCCACAAGGATTACAAGCTCGCTCACCAAGCAATCTCCGATCAGGTAGGATATCGCTTACTTTTAATAATTTGAATATCTTATTCGAGCTCTGAGTTATTAGCGAATTCGGCCTTGAGTCTGATTGCAAATGCATTGATTGATGGATAAAAGGAGCAGAATCTTCTATACTGACTGAATATAGGTCAATACTGTGGAACTCCCTTTTTTGGAATAATGTTAGTAGTATTTTAGTAGTTCTGATGAATTTTTAAGTGTTGATTTGTTTCTTATTTTTGATACTTTAATTGTGATTAATGATTTGTTCTTGCCCTATTTGGTTTGCAATTTCATCCTGTCTTTGTATTTTGTTATCAATGTATCCTCTTTTTTCCTCATCATATCTCCATGTTGGCGCAATCGCTTCGAGCCTTTGTTGTAACAAATTGTTTTTTTTGGTATTTAGATATGAATCCCTCTGGCTCGTATAACAATTGGGGAGGAAAGGTAACTCTTTTAAGATTAGAAATCTTGGAATTGTCTTCATCTTCTGGAATTTTTGAGAAAAGGGCAGTTGGTAGATATTGGATTCTACCAAGATTTGTTTACATGCCTTAAATTTAAGACCAAAAGAAGAACCCCTTGATAAAATCTGGACTTGCACATGGTTTCTGTTTGGGCATCTGGTTAAGGGTCATGGTCCTTGTTTGATTGCTTTTTCTTGGGCACTATTTCTTATTCTCCATCCTGTTTTCTTTGATTAAAACTTATGTTTCTTTTATAGTTAATATGAGTTTTACATTTGACGACCTTTTGTAGTTTTGTAACAAGCATGCTACATTCAGAGTGATCTCACTCTCAAATTTATTTATTGTAGCATGTAATTTCATTTTGAGAAATTGAAGCATATGATATGATATCAGAGGTTGTAAAATGAGCTACTGCTTCTATATATGTGGCGCTTTTGCTGTTTATACATTTTTGTCTTGAGATCAAACAGAATGCTCACGTGACCTTGGTATGTGGATGTTTCTTCTAATGAGTAGTTAACCTAGGGTCTGCATTCAGTTGATAAAAATATTCAAAATAATAGTATAAAATGAGTTATATGTACACAAGAATTCTCCCTGATGATCATCTTATGTTTTTGATCTGTGCAATTACTTTTTTTCTACTTGTAAATGCATATTTTAGCCATAGAGAAATGTGAAGTTTTCTACTGTTTGTTTTATTTTTTTTATTTCTTGTGTATATTGCATGAGGCTTAAACTTGATATATTTTGTCGGCTTCATGTAAGAACGCATGTTTCTACATTTTTCTTTTTTATCATGTCCTTATTGCCGTATTGGTGAATTGTTTAAAATCTAACAGCTCTCGATGTGCCCGGCCCTGCATCAGAGATCATTCATTCTGATTTTCAAATGCTGACAAATAAAATATGTATTACATTTTCTTTTGCTTAATAATGTCATTGCTTCAAGATAAATCAATCTACTCTAAGTTAGCGCCATTGTTTCCTTTGAAAGATATGGAAAATATGGGAATTGTCAGAATGAAAATGTTCTCCTTCGAATCATGGGATCAATTTGATTTTCTTATCGTATAATTTTTGTTGATGAAATTAGCCATTATCCAAATGGTCCTCAGCTACCCGTTTAGTTAATGTTGCATTGAGGCTCTTGTATGTATTTTTTTGGAACTTTAATTTACAGCTAACTTTTGCTCTAATTTGATCTACTATCATCTATGTTAAGTGTGAACAACTACTTCCAATAATTTTTCAATTTCTTGCTGCATCCTTAATTATTATTATCAAAGATGCACCTTAAACATATTTCCGAGGCACGCCAGCTTTTTGTTTTTTTTTTAATCAAGTTACTTAAATATGGTTGTACAACCGTTCATTTCCTTGGAATCCTTAATTCACATTTCGCGAGCTTTGTCTAGGTCAATAAAATTTATGTGGATCCCTCTCTATTTTCCAATGGCTCCCCAAATATACGGACCGATTAATTTGTTTGACCATGTTACACTTAATTTGTTGTTGCTAATATGAATCACTATATGTCTCTAAAATTTCGATTGTAGCATATAAGTTCTGTATAACTTCTTGAGGTGTTGCTAGGCTTGGTCCTTTTGACATGAATGAACATCTAAAACACATTCTTTGGAATTTTCCTCTGCTGAACAGGATTATGTCTGTTATTAATGAAACGAGAACAATTTAGGCAATGGCTAGTCTATGATTTATGCTGCATGTCTGCTTTATATTTGCTACAAGCACTATCAATTATTATGATTTGCATATTTGATCCTTCTTCAGGTGGCAGAGGTGTATCAATCTCTTGAAGATCGATATGAAGCTCTGGACAATCGAGTGAGATCGTTAGAAAAGCAAAAAGAAGCTGAGATTGCCATCACCCCAATCGAAACTTCAGAATAGGGAGATGGTTTTTTATAACAACTCAAGGTTTGCGTCTTCTCAATGTTTACTCTTTAAAGCTTCCTCTGTTTCTCGCGCTGTCTTACGTTCTTTTTTTCTTTCTTTTTTTTAAACATAAATTGGACTTTTTTTTAGAATAAATCCAGCCCATGCTAACGATTTGGATTTGTTAAAAGCTATAGAATTCCCTTTTTCCATAGAGGGAAAAGCTTTGTATGAGTTCCCTATGGTTGAACTTCTTTTCTTTTCTTGTTTTTTTCTTTGATTGTGAATCTTGTGATAAATATGGGCAAGCTACTAAAAATCAGCCTTTGAGTCGGGAGGGATCCAAACCCTTGACTTGGTTTTGAAGGGAAATGAAGTATGAACTCTCCTATATACGAGGGTAGTCGTGCAATTTTTTTTTATTTTCTTTTCTCTCTCTGCCTCTCAAGAAGAAATTCTATTTGTTTAAAATATTACTCTTATTTGTTACATGTGATTTCATGATTGATTTAGAATTCAATAAGATATATTCGCAGGACTTGAAACAGAGGATATATTTTAGGGTGACTCTTCCATGGTAAATAGAAAAAGCAGAAGTCAAACGTATAACATATAAATATTTGACTCTCTTTGCATGTCCACCTTGCAAAACTTGCAATTGCTTGAATGCTCATGTTATCCATGTTACATATTTCAATATATGTCCTGCGACAAAGATTCATATGCAAAAAAATGGTTAATGCTAGAGGCTGTGTATGTTATCATAAATGTTGCAGGCATAGGAAATTTGTATGTATGTATGTCTGTTTGTATGCATGTATATAAACCCATGGAAATATGTGTGTTTATGTTTATATCCTCACAAAGTACCAATATTCGCAACAAAATCCTTCTCATCATCATCATTTTCTGATTGGTTGGTTTTTAGCAATTTATGAGATTTTTTATTCTGTGTTTCTCTAAAATTTTGCAGTTTATTATATAATTTATAAAACATTAGTATTAAGTAGAAAAGTATTTTTGATCCATGACACTGGTCTTTACGTAGGGTGTCGTGGTCTTGCCAAAAAAAGTTTAAAAATCTCAGTTCATGGACTTTGTATTAAAAAAATTTAAATAATTAAGTGTCATGTTATAAACTTATGATAAAAAATGATAAAAAAAATATTAGTATTTTTATAAGTGAGTTTAATAACAAAATAAAAGGAAAAAAAGACTTATCAGAAAAAAAACTAATATTTTTAAAATATTGGTGCATGACTAATGCCTGTATTAAATAAAGTTTTTATACAGTAAATATACGCTTTGCCCTTTGATCTACGTATACGGATACATGTAAACTTTCCAATCTAATTTTCAAATGGATCTGTGTGTGTATATATATATATATATATATATATACACCAAATCATTCTATCAAGAAGTTATAAAACGAAACAATGCCATCGTTCGCTCATCTTACGAGCTCCCATACCCTCCCTCTCCCTCTCATCCCTCGCACCGCCGCCATCAAGCCACGGCGCCTCCGCGCCGCCTCAAAAGCATATGGCAACGAGGCCACGGACGATGACTCCATTGCCGGCGATTTAGGGTTCGCCGCGTTGGCCGCGCTCAAATCCGATCTGCCGATTGGATCCTCAGATAAAGGAGGCAGCGCTCCGCTGAGCGGATCGGATGTCCTTCGCGCGCTTCAACGCGCTACCGCTCGGAGAGAGAAGAAGAAGAGGAGGAGGAGGTTTGGGAGGAAGGAGAAGAGCGATGGCGGTGAGGAGATGACGGTGATTGACGGACCCGGCGAGGTTCGGCCAATTGAGATCCGGAGTGATTGGGGATCACGGATTGAGGAACTTGAGATGCAAGTCCAGCGGCTTCTTTCCCTCCATCACTAGAATGCAAGGTCCGTGTTTTTCTAATTATTTTAAATTGATTATTTATGGTGATTTTTTTATTTTGAATTTCTCCTTTTTCTGCAAATCTGAAATTTCTGAAAATTAGAACTCATAAATCTTCATTATTTGCATGATTTATACGTTTTTTTTAGGCTTTTCTTCCTTTCTCTAAATATTTTGTTTGTTTAAATTCAAATATATAAATCTATTGTTTAGTTTTTGGCATATAAATGCTTACGTATTTAAACCTATTGCTGGTCTCCAGCCCTAAATTTCTAGATTCTTGTATAATATTATTCAGGCTTCTATGGACATTCGCATTATATTTTTTTTCTCAAAAAAAAATGATAAATGACCCATTTATGAAAAAAATCAGTAAAATAAGAAAATAATAATAATAAATAATAATAACATAGATAAAATAAAATAAAGATAACAAAATAAGCTGAAAAAACAGACTAAAGAGTAGGAGGCAATCACCAAACATGCGCATCATTCCAAGTGTTTAATATTTTTACACTTGCTTAGTTTTTGCCGCAACCGTTACCTGTTTGATTAAATAAAATCACTCTTGTGGGATGGTTAAAATATATGGGAATTTAACTTCAAATGTAATAATTATGGTGACTCAATGGCCGATGAGGGGATTTTAACTATTTCATTATTATTAAACTTATCTTTTTATATTTTTAAATATTTTTGAAGAGCACAGAAATGAAAGAAAGAGTACCGGAATAGAGTATTTAACATTCTTAATAGGATGTTGGGATTTTATTAATCTCAATGCCTTTTAGGAGCTCTACGTAATTTAGGCGTAAACATGGATCGACGCATCAAACATTTAGAAGTAGTTTAGTACGTAAGCACTTAGGAAGAGCATTTGGAAATTAACACTTAGAGCCTTTGTTTAGAAAACATTATTTTTTATGTTCTATATTTTATTTTCATAAATAGTTCTTATTTTTGTTATGAGAAAATATGTTTGTTTTGATATATTTCATCCGAATTTTTTTTTTTCTGACAAAAACAATAAGTGATATATATCAAGAGTATGCGCATGGATTGAAAATTGATCGTTCAATCAATGCGCTTTCAATAAAAAACGAGTAGTTTGACTTGCGAACATGCCCCCACAACCACTGATATGTTACTATCATTGTTTTCAATAAATCTTGAACTCAAGACATATTAAATGTCTCTCTTATTGGCAGTAATAAGACCAAGTACCATTGAATTTTAAACCCTTTGGTTCAATAAATTTTTAGAAAAAAAACAAACAAAGATTTATATAAATATCAAAACGATAATTCAAAAATATTATTTATATAAGTATGAAGACATAGAGGTATTTAAAAGTAGCTGACAATGTTGCATTTTTTTTTTGGACAAAAACGACAATTGTTGTTCTACATAAAGTTGTTAAAGATATAAAAAAAAATCAACTGAAGTCCTAGCAATTTAAATTCCTAAAAACTAAATTTCTTAGAAATTATACTTTAATTTTTTTACTATGGTCTCCATCGTCAACCTCACCCCATGACCACCAGTCTTAGCGAACTCAACGAGATAAGGTGAGCTTAATATTATTGCTGATGCTCTTGCAACATACGGGAGACATAACCCTCAGTTATCATTATTTTTTAAAAGTCTAGACGTCTCGGTTTTTGATGTTGTAATAGTTATGTGTCTTTCTTAGCTTATGTGTAGCTCTTTCTTCATTAAAAAAAAAAAAAAAAAAAAAAAAAAAAAAAAAACTTACTTAAAAATGAGGACAAAAAAAAAAGGCCCTAGAGGGCTCACCAACGTCCACATGAGCCCCTTCACTAGCCACTCCTTTTCTTTTCTCTTATCTCTATTAGCTTATGTGCGGATCTAATATTGGTAGCATTTCATAGACAATAGCCACCATAACTTGACACATTTCTGATCTTATTCGGAAGCCCTTCTTTAATGACTTGGAGAGATCGATCTCAACGCAAATCGTCGCAAATATCGCTCGTGTTACATCCAGTGGCGTCTAATATCTCACTCTCCCAGAACTCCATCAGGAGATGATGAAGTTGAACCCGTGCAGCTGCCATAGGTAGTGAAGTTTGGTTTGCACGAAGTTATCTGATGAACTATTCTGGCAATCGTCCACGCGCCTTGCCAAAGATGCTTGTCAAACAGTTAAACCATATCTAATGAAGTAAAATCCGTTACTGTTTATTATTTTGCTCATGAAACTCTACCATCAAAAGCAAATTAAAATTTTTAATTGCTAAAATAAACATAAAATTATATGTATTCTCAAGCCCCCTGAATCTAGTTTTAAATATGTGTAAAACTGATACGAGGGAGGAGGAGAAATTAAAATTACCTCTTATTCTACTGATCTAAGATTAATGAAATACTTTAGAAGGGGAGCCTAGGATCTTATAAATTATATCTAAGGGGTTCTGTACTAAAATAAGGCCCATAATCTTCATAAATATTTCTTATTTCTAGCAATATATTATATAAAAGTTCTAATTGTGGTATTAAAGAGATATCACGATTAGAATAATATGTGTAATATTTATTTATATAAATATATCACGGACATATCCATATACTTGATTTATCATTCTAATAAATAAGGTACTGACTGAAGAGAAATTAAATACTTGATAATTAAACTACTAGGTGTAATACTACCGAAAAGAAATTAAATTAATATGATAAGAGCATGTAGATAGGAATTTAAATGTTGATTAAATAAAAGGTACTACTTAGAACCAATATATTTATATATTCCATGGGTTCTTGCCGTAGCTCAACCCAAAGGAAATAATAATTGTAATTTTAAAACTAAAACTATTAAACTTATAACTGCAGAAATTAAAATAATGCTGTAATAGAAAACTAAAACTATTATAAGTGCACAACTTAAAATAACTACCGAAATTAAATCTAAACTTTTATCTACTGCAGAAGACATCATATTAAGTTTGTCCTTACTCAGTACTCAGGAATGCATTAGAGGTCAGATCCTTATCCACTCTTCTGAAATACCTTGCCCTTAATCTTTTCGCTTGTAACTCTTGATCCAAGACTTACTAGAAATGGAAACAGAAATCTACCAAAGCATATTTTTCCAGAGACATCATACATGCGTTACTCTTTTCCCCTTATAGCATCCACTTGCTTCGACGGGTACTTCTTCCCCGGTCCTTTAGCCTCTGGTAGATATGCTTATAGTAGTTTTTTTTTCAAGTATTCAATCTGGTCAATCGTTATCCAGCATACTCGACTCAGAGCATCCCTTTCTGTCTAACCCATATAAGGATCCTTCCTACTAAGCTTTCCCTTTCCCGGAAGAGTTTAAGCTATCATAACAAATTATCAAAAAAACTCTATTATCAAACTAATTATCTTTATTTAAGAGTAAACTTACTTACAGAAAACACTTAAACAGACACTCAAGCTTCTCACAACACTCTTACTCACTCTTACTCAGACCACTCATTCATTCATACACACACCTATCTTACAGGCTCACGGGCATTCTTATAGAAAAACCAAACTTGAAATTTTACAACAATACCATTTCTTTACATGGGTATTTATAGAGCTTTGGAAAAGGTTTTCGTACAGTTTCTCTTTTTCAAGAGTAGTGACTAAAGACGGAACCTTATCCCTCCATGGCATTTATTAAATTTTCCTCACCTATGTCATCAAATGCGTCATAGACTATAGGAGATTAAAAAAATATAATGGTTATAATTGATGAAACGAACTAGAGGAAAAAGTAGAATGGTAATAGACTATAGGAGATTAGACGATAATACAATTGATGATGGTTATAATATACCAGATAAATCAGAATTAATAAATAGTATCCAAGAGAGTAAAATATTTAGTAAATTTGATTGTAAATTTGGATTCTGGCAAATCAAAATGAGTCCTAAAAGCATAGAATGGGCTGCATTTACTTGCCTTTTAGGACACTTTGAATGGTTAGTAATGCCTTTTGGTTTAAAAAATGCACCTAGTATATTTCAGAGAAAAATGGACAATATTTTTAATAAATATAGAGAATTTACTTGTATTTACATAGATGATATCTTAGTACATAGTAAAAACAAACAAGAGCATATTAGTCATCTTAAGTTAGTCTTAAGTGAATTCTTAAAAAACGGAATAGTAATTAGTAATAAAAAGGCCCAATTCTTTAGACAAAACATAGAATTCTTAGGAGTAGAGATAGGAAATGGTAAAATAAAATTACAACCTCATATAACTAAGAAAATTCTGGAAACCCCTTATATTTCAAGTGTTAAAGAACTTCAACAATTCTTAGAATTATTAAATTATGCAAGACCTTTTATAAAAAACTTAGGAAAAATGGTAGGACCTCTTTACAGTAAAACATCATTAATATGAGTGTAGTTTAATATAGAAGACTATAAACAAATAGATAAAATAAAAGAAGTAGTAAAAACCTTGCCAAATTTAAAATTACCTTTGGATAGCGATTATTTAATAATAGAGACAGATGGATGTGAATTAGGATGGGGAGTTGTTCTTAAATCTAAACCTAATAAATATGCTTCTAAAAGTGAAGAAATAATTTGTAGATATAGTAGTGGAAAATATAAAGAAGAGAAGGTGAATAGTAGTATTGATCAGGAAATACTAGCAGTAGGATATGCTTTAGATAGTTTTAGATTATTTTTAATAAATAAAAAAGAAATATTAGTAAGGACAGATTGCGAAGCTATTATAAAATTCTTTGAAAATAAAAATAGTAAAAGAATTAGTCAAAGAAGATGGTTAGCCTTTAAGGATCGTATATTAAATGTAATTATAAAGTTCAATTTGAGCATATTAAAGGTAAAGAAAATGGATTAGCATATAGATTATCTAGATGTATTTTCTTGAACAAGTTTTAGAAAAACCCCCATGAACTAATAATTGATTTCTTGCATATGGAGAAACAAAAAACAATGGTCCCAATGCATCCATATGCCAAACTCCCTATGCACCCTATTGGTTCGCCTTTCTCTTTTAACCTTCCTTTAACCTTAGTCCTAGATCCTCAAGAAAGAAACCATATTGATAATATCTGGGCAAATAATATAAGTCCCTTTTTCCCAAAAATCCTGGCCCAACTTAGTGATTATCTCCACACAAAAAATTTGAAAAACCAGCTCAATGATCCTAATCTACGACCAAAATCTCTAGATGCCTTCTTGGAACTGCAACAGACTAACCAAATCCTTTCAGGAAAGGTAAGAGATCTTCAGCAAAAAATTGAAAAGATGAAAAAAAAATGGAAAAAACAAAAGAAAAAAATGAAATAATGAAAAAAGAATGGGAAAAAGAATACAAGGAAAAAGAAGAAACATATGAAAAATATCCAGAAATATTAACCCCAGTAAAAAGCATAATTATGGGGATGGTTTATTCAGAAAAAGAAAGAGAAATGGAAGAAATGATAATGGCCATGGAAGATCTTGCTGGTTCATATATGGTCCAAGAAAATATAAGCTTTTGTCTCACAAAATTTGAAGGACTAGAACACAAGGGAACCAAAGCTTGTATATGTAAGGAAGGATTCTCGTTTTTACAAGCTACCACAAATCTGGATGACTGGAAGGAATACAAGAAGGGCAATATAACAATTACACCAGGAAAGTTATATGAATATGGATTGTTAAAGAAAGTCTTGATAACATATCAAAGCCAAATGAGACATCTAAGAGACTTCCCATGGAAATTGACCCACATGATAAAAAAATTAATGAAATTCCATGATAAATATTATGTGGTTCTCGAATTGGCGAGTGTTCCACAATCTTTCAGAAATTATCCTGCCCCAGTACAACATTATATAAAAATAGATCTATATAGGTATGGCAGGCCAAGATTATTCAAATGGGACAAAGATATTCTCTCACATCAAGTCCAGATAGACATCTCAGAAAAAATAAAAAGATGGAGAGCCTACACTATAGGGGCAGCACCAAAGAAATATCTAGGATGCTATCTTGCAGGAGAAGAAAGGAATTTGAAGATCTACTCCCAATGCAGTAACATACAATATAAATCACCCATGCAAGGAATCATAATTACTGAACCAGACCTAACTGAACATCTGAAGATTACCCAAGCAGTCTGGTTGGAAAGAATGTTTGGAGACAATCACATGCAAGAGGACTTCCACGACTTCAGAGGATTTGACAATGACGCATTTAATGACATAGGTGAGGAAATTTTAATAAATGCCATGGAGGGATAAGGTTCCATCTTTAGTCACTACTCTTGAAAAAGAGAAAAATGTACGAAAACCTTTTCTAAAATTCCATAAATACCCATGTAAAGAAAGGGTATTGTTGTAAAATTCCAAGTTTGGTTTTTCTAATAAGAATGCCCGTGAGTCTGTAAGATAGCTGTGTGTATGAATGAGTGAGTGGTCTGAGTAAGAGTGAGTAAGAGTGTTGTGAGAAGCTTGAGTGTCTGTTTAAGTGTTTTCTGTAAGTAAGTTTACTCTTAAATAAAGATAATTAGTTTGATAATAGAGTTTTTTTGATAATTTGTTATGATAGCTTAAACTCTTCCGGGAAAGGGAAAGCTTAGTAGGAAGGATCCTTATATGGGTTAGACAGAAAGGGATGCTCTGAGTCGAGTATGCTGGATAACGATTGACCAGATTGAATACTTGAAAAAAAAACTACTATAAGCATATCTACCAGAGGCTAAAGGACCGGGGAAGAAGTACCCGTCGAAGCAAGTGGATGCTATAAGGGGAAAAGAGTAACGCATGTATGATGTCTCTGGAAAAATATGCTTTGGTAGATTTCTGTTTCCATTTCTAGTAAGTCTTGGATCAAGAGTTACAGCAGAAAGATTAAGGGCAAGGTATTTCAGAAGAGTGGATAAGGATCTGACCTCTAATGCATTCCTGAGTACTGAGTAAGGACAAACTTAATATGATGTCTTCTGCAGTAGATAAAAGTTTAGATTTAATTTCGGTAGTTATTTTAATTTCTGCACTTATAATAGTTTTGGTTTTTTATTACAGCAGTTTTAGTTTAATATTACAATTATTATTTTCTTTGGGTTGAGCTACGGCAAGAACCCATGGAATATATAATAATTATTATAAATAATTCCTTTGAGTTGAGCTACGGCAAGAACCCATTAAATATATAAATATATTGGTTCTTAGTAGTACCTTTTATTTAATCAACATTTAAATTCCTATCTACCTGCTCTTATCATATTAATTTAATTTCTTTCGAGTAGTATTACACCTAGTAGTTTAATTATCAAGCATTTAATTTCTTTTTAAGTACACAAACCTTATCATCAAATCTGGATAAATTTAAATTATATAAAATAAATGCAACCAAAGGCACTCATGACCTAATGATAAGATCCTATTGTGAAAAACAAATAATGTAAGATATTTAAGATTTATCGAGTTCAAGTATTGTTAAAAGTAATACTGATAACATATCCCTAGTGTAGGTTCGGATATACTACTTGATTTTTGCATCTCCAAATAAAAACATTGGTTGGATAAATAATTTTCAGTCTTTGTACACACTACTGACTTCCTTTAAAAAGATATGTTTGTTGCTTAAAACAAAAAACCATGAACTTGCAGATAACCAAGCATTAAAAACACAAAATATTTTTAATTTAGCAGCACATACCAGATATCCGAACACTGAAATTTCGAATCATCTCCGCCTGTTCAAATAAATATATTTTTCCAAGTAGCATATATTCCTATAGTAAGATACTCAACCCATCTTTTCATGCCCAAGAAATATTTAAACTTAAATTCTTACTGTACATCATCTTGTGCACTTGAAATTTTTGCAATCAAATAAGAATATAAAGCAAATTATGAGATGCACACATCGTTAAGGACCTAGAACATTTAAAAATGGAGCAAGGATACACGAGAATATAATATAATTAAACTAGCACTAATCGATTCCCACACATCCTACCCAAAATAGCTATTGTAAAAAATGAAACAACAAAGGTGAGCATTAATAATAATCGTATTTAATATATAAAATATCTTAAATTATAGACTATTATATATATTGTTAAAAGGTTAATGTTCTTAGACCTCACCTGAGCTTTGGACCCAGCAAAACCCACATGTCATTAGTCAATGGTTAAACCAGAGTCGATTTGGCCACAAACCATGATCAATAAAAAAAATATAAAGTACATATTATGATAATTAATAATGACAAAATATGATATAAAACATAATTATAATAATAGAAAAAAACACAATAAATTAAATTTAATATTTAAAACTAAACCATATTCTTTTAAAGAAGTGCTGCATACAAATCAAAATAAAATACTAAAAAATACATAATCAAATGATCACCATAATTACTTAAGCATTCAAATACAACTAGCATGAGTAAAATCCATGAACTCGAATCAATACTCAAATCAATGTCATTATCACCATCAAATCATGTGAGTTATAGCTTAAAAACCACATTTTGATTTGATGAAACAAACTCAAAATTGAATCAATTGATTTTTGACCCATAAAACCTGGTAAATGTATGGGAACTCCCTGTCTACTTAGACTGGGACACTAGGTCTTTACCGAGTTTTACAAAGAGCAGTTCAAAATGAAATAACTAGACTGGCCTCATGGTTGTCCCCAGTTTTTTCCTGTTGGACCGGTTGGACCAGTTTTTCAGGAATGGTGTGTTTGTTTTACAAAGAAGGTATAATGCAGGGGAACTCTGCAGAACTAGTCATTAGTCAAGCAAAAGCAGAAGCACGTAAAACGATAACTAATATAAAAAACCCCTATTTACATGCTTCAAACTTTTATTTTAACAAAATTGGCTGATATATATATATATATATATATATATATATATATATATATATATATATATATAGAACGGTAATTTATCTGATTCAAAGTCACGGGCGAGACACACAGAGACCACCCCTACCATTACAAACAGAGAGGGAGGGTCTGCTTTGATTGCGGCCTCTTGCGTCCATTTCTGTGTCCTTCCTTCATGCACGTGATTTATGCATGTACGCATTTCCATTAAAAGACGCTCTAGCCTATACACAGTGCTAGTCAATCCCCCCGTGACTTGCTACACTTCCAAAATTCATATACATCTTTAATCCTCAAATTACGCCATGAAAACCACCGCCATTCCTGCACTGATCTTTGAAATTTCGCCTTACTAATTTACTCCATCACTTCATCTACATATGCTGTGATTTTTGACCATTTTTTGTTTAATATCAAGAACGAATTTCAGATAATTTTCAGCAGTTCTTAACAAAAGGGAGACATTCTCCAAAATTAACTACGGCTTTTCAGCATGTTATCCCGTGAACCACCGCGTGTATCGCCGCGAAATCTTACCCATTCTTTCGGTTGCTTCGCTTCTAACGACCAACTACCACATATCCAACTCTATTTGTCTCCTACCTATAACTAGTGTACATTGCTTTTATTTATTATTTTCTAAAGCCGTTGTTGATAATTATTTTCATATTTTTTTTTCTTTTATATTTCAAATTAAACAGACATTAGAGTGACCAATCCCTAACTGACCATGTCATCCACTACTTGTAACTGAAGGTAGATCTAATTTATTTATTTATTTTAAAGAAACTTTGTCCACCACCTCCCCTGCTCCTTAGCATGATAAATAGAGGCACAACTTAAACATCTTCCATGGTAGCCATAGCAACGGTTGAGAATGGAGCTTATAGTGGCAGTGAAGTTCATAGCATTCTCCTTACTATGTTTCTCCACCAATGCATACACATTAGACTATGCTGATGCCCTCGAGAAGTCCATCATCTTCTTCGAGGCACAACGGTCTGGCAAACTACCTGCTGACCAGCGTGTTACATGGAGAGGCAACTCCGGCCTCTCCGACGGAGCTTCTTACAATGTAACTTTGTATCTAAACATCAGGCATGCATTTATATGTATAGTAAGTGTAATATAGGATGTGAACTTGAATAGAATTGGTGTGTACCTTTCAGGTGGATTTGGCAGGAGGGTACTATGATGCTGGAGATAATGTGAAGTTTGGCTTGCCGATGGCATTCACAACAACAATGCTGGCATGGAGTGTGATAGAGTTTGGAGATTTAATGCATGGTCAGCTACAGCATGCCAAAGCAGCCATCAAATGGAGCACAGATTATCTTATCAAGGCGGCCACTGCAACACCAGATACACTATATGTCCAAGTAAAAAAACAATAAAATATATATATATATATATACACAGATAATCATAAACTTAATTGATGCATATGGGGGATGAGTAATGCTATTGGTACTGATCAGTCAGTTCAGTTAAGCAATTTGCTAATTCTATACTGTGTGACTTACTTAGATAGCAGACCCGAATATGGACCATAGGTGCTGGGAGAGGCCAGAAGACATGGACACATCTCGCAATGCATACAGGGTAACACCTCAAAATCCTGGCTCTGATGTTGCTGCTGAGACTGCTGCAGCATTGGCTGCTGCTTCCATTGTGTTCAGGGATTCTGACGCTGCTTACTCTGCAAAATTACTCCAAACAGCCATTAGAGTAATAACTGGCACTGCAAAACTATTCTCTCCTGTTAAAAGAAGTATCTTATGAGCAACAAAAATATCAAATTGCAGGTATTTGATTTCGCTGATCGATATAGAGGATCATACAGTGATTCCCTCAGTTCTGTCGCTTGCCCATTCTACTGCTCATATTCTGGATATCATGTAAGTGGTGATAACATCAGGTGTGTATGTGTGTGTGTTTCTGTTAAGGAACTTCTCATTCATGGATCTGTTACGTGGGAGCAGGATGAGCTTCTATGGGGAGCTTCATGGCTTCATAAGGCATCTGCGAATGCTTCGTTCATGGCATACATTCACATGAATGGCCACACCCTTGGTGCTGAAGATGATGACTACTCCTTCAGCTGGGATGACAAGCGTGCGGGTGCTAAGGTTCTTCTCTCCCAGGGCTTCTTGCAGAGCAGGCTTGAAGACCTGCAGGTCTACAAAGCACATGCTGACAACTATATTTGCTCTCTGGTCCCAGGATCACCTAGCTTCCAGGCCCAATATACGCCAGGTCATTCATCCTGCAAAGAGTCATTAGCTCTATTCAAAGTGTTAAAAATCTTCTTGATAAAGACAATTCCAGATGCTTGAATGTGCAGGAGGGCTTCTTTACAAAGAAACTGAGAGCAATCTCCAATATGTGACTTCTGCTACTTTTCTTCTTCTTACCTATGCCAAATACCTCAAAGGCAACGGAGGTGCAACCACTTGCGGGTCATCAACTATTACTGCAGAAAGCCTCATTTCTCTAGCTAAGAAACAGGTGGTGGCAATTAAGACTAGATGTTTTTTTTCTTTTATTGGGAAGAAAAACTGATTTAGGAACCATGGACAATTTAGATATGACAGATAATTACTCAAAACCTTGGCTATCGGCAATTGTGGATAAACTTGTATTTGATTGTACCTGATGGTTTAAGTATAGAACAAAATCATAGATTATCATATAGCAGACAAGAACACAAAAGTTTCATTTTTATACCTTTCAATATGAGCTGAACTAATCTTTAGGAGATTCATTCCAGGTTGATTACATATTGGGCCAGAATCCTGCGAAGATGTCGTACATGGTGGGCTTTGGTGAGCGGTACCCACTGCATGTCCACCACAGGGGCTCTTCAATTCCTTCTGTGCATGCTCATCCGAGCCACATTTCTTGTAGCAATGGGTTCTCATACCTCTACTCAAGATCTCCGAACCCAAACATTCTCATCGGTGCAGTTTTAGGTGGCCCTGATAGTAAAGATGACTTCTCAGATGACAGAAACAACTATCAGCAGTCAGAACCTGCAACTTACATAAATGCGCCCATGGTTGGTGCTCTGGCATTCTTCGCATCAACACCACTGGCAGGGTAATGAGCTTACAATATTCCTGTTGTTGTCTAATCCTGCCAGTGTTAACAGTTAGGAACTTATAAGTTGTAAGGCTTCCAGCCGCAAGTACTGTTTGCTACATCATTTCACTTGGTCAAATCATCTTTCAGAATCTTTCTTGCAGAGGTAACATGACGTATAAACATAATTTCAATAAGGAAATTACAAATTGGAAAATATTGACAATAAATGATTTTGTTGCCAATCAACTAACCCAGAACAACCATTATTAAGTGTTCCAATCTAGTTTCATGTTGTGTTGTTTGTTAATTGTCAAACTAGTTATTTATCTATTCCTTCCATTAACAATGCTTGTTAAAATTTCTTAACAATTAACTCGTATATAAATTATGCATAACCTTAATCAATTATCACAAAAATTAATTCTCCCCCATCTCTATGGCATTCCATAAAGTTACAAAAGCCGCATAGTAGGCTTGGCTAATTCTCAAAGCAATTTATATCTATATAAATTAAATATCAAGTATATACCTTACACAGTTCAAGGTGCACAACTTGTGTGCGTAAAAATCCCTAATTGTGTTCTATTGGGGGTAAGAAAAGTGAGGCTGATTAAAATCATTTTTGGGGGGGAGGAGATCTATATGAAGTTGATCGAATTTTGACTTGGTTTATACGGATTAAAGCAAATGTTAAAAGTAAAAATTTATTTTCGAATTAATGAGAGAAGTATATCAAAATTGATTTTTTTTAAATATAATTAATTTATTTATATAAATAATTAAATATAGCAAAAGAAGGTTAGTGCAATGACCTTAAGGTGTTGCATTGGTGCCATATCCTAACTTGGGTAGCCAAACATACTCTTTGAGTTCTTAATTCTTCTAACAATTGCTTTGGTCCATATTATATGAATAACCTGCTCTTGGTTTCGAATTATTGAGTCTCAAACTACTCCCCAAAAAGGAATCAAGACACATTCGGGAAAAGCAAATGGATCAAATACAATCATCGCACTTAGGTTGCTACAAATATAATTACCTCGAATTGTTTGCCATAGACCACTTCACTAGCCCTTTGGGTTGCATCCCTCGCATTCTCCTCTACCCTCGCCCTTCATCATCCTTTTCTGCTCATTACCACAAAACATGCAGACTAAATATTAACAGACAAACATACATATTAAAATAGGAGTTGAGTGACAAAACTACTTTAACCTCAAAAAATTCACCAAAAGCTTTCACAAAGCCCTTGCAAATCCTTTATTGTGAGTCATGTAGACATCCAAAAATAGTTACTCCCGAACCATGGAGTCATGAAGCCAAAGAGATACCAACTCTACATATTTCCTCCTGTCAACATTATCATGCAGGTGGCCTAGGTTCTGTTTATCCCTCTGAATGGCCTCATCCACATTGCACACATTTCATCATCCTCGCCATCATACCTGCATTCTTTATCTACATATTCATCAAGGAATCCTCTCACTGTAATCCTGCCCCATTTCTTTATTGTCTAGTATGCTACTGTAATCACCTTCATTCCTATCAATTTTATCATCAACTTCATCTCTGAACCATTTTCCTCCAGAGCATAAGAAAGTCTTAGGTTTTGATTCTCAGCAGCAATTATTTATGCTTTTGTTTTCTCTCATTCATGCAAGACTCAACTAACACGATGAACAATTCACCAAGAGATAATACAAACTAGAACTATGGCATAATATAATATTAATGCTCAATGATCACATTCTACTTCAAAAACTAATCAATACATTTAAAGATTGATTCATAGAAATTCAAATGCATAAATAAACAAAACCAAAATCAGGACCCGGAGAGCGCGTTTCAGGGAATTTCATATCAAATATGATCACAAGAACACAGGTCGGGAATACAGAGTTCCGAATTCTCGAATTAAACTCAATTCCTAAATGCATTTTCAGTGAAAAGCTAAAAGCCACACCTCCAGAGCATGTCTGACGGAATTTATATCAAATATGATCACAAGTACATATACTGGGCAAACAGACAATCCAAATTTTCCATTTAGACTCAAATTCATTAATGCATGATGACTTTGCAGTGAAAAATTAAAATTCTTATATCCAAACCCTAGAATCCCAAGACGAGCCATAATCAATGAATGAAAGCATGGAAAAACATGAGACATTGAAATCATGGCGAAATACAAGAGATCAGGACCTGGGGTTTCGATCATGAACGTGATCTTCCGAGCTACATCCATCCCCGCGTTTTCTTGATCTCTTTTCGTTCTCTCGAGGAGAACAAGACGCTCCACGCGGAGGAGCAGAGCGGGGGACCCGGCTCAGGCGCTGTACTAATTTACGCTTTGGCCCTCAGACCAATGCATATTTACGTATACACCACCATTCATAAAAGCTAATTTTGCATTCAACCCCCAAAAAACATCAATATTTGAATATCCCCAAGCGATTACCAGTTGGCAAATGTATATACATAAAAAAATTCATATGAGGGTTAAATAGAGAATTTTCCAAAACGTTAGCAACCTCTTTGTTTATTAATAATAAATTTTTATCTTTTATGTTTTAATAAGATAACAGGTTTAAAACTAAACTTATTTAAAATAACAACATAAGTATAATAAGAGATTATTTACATCTTTGACTGGATTTATGTATATTTTATAAAAAAAATTAAATAATTTATTATATTTTTTTAATTAGCAGTTAGTCCTTTTTTTTTTCTTTGCCTTATTGTGATTAAATCTCACAAGTACATTTAAAAAAACAAATAAAAGTTTCCTATCATGTTCTTTCAAAACCGTGTGGTATTATTCTTTAGTGTTTTTCAATATTCTTTTATGATCATATTCTCATTATTATTTTTTAATATTTTGTGTGGTATTATTCTTTGTTTATGTTAAGTGTTTTATTTTTTTTAACACTTCTTTAAATATGTAATCTCAACTGATAACTTCCAACCTTAAAATTAAAAATCAAGACATTTATTAAAAATCACATCCCATCATTCAAGCTCGCCAATTATTAACTTAAGGTACATTTTATTTTTCAAAATAAGATTTGATTGATAAGTTTGCAAAATAAGTTTTGGAAAAATCATGGCTACTTTTGTAGACTTTGAAAAAAAGTTTAGAAATTATTAATGAGGGTTGATTATACGGAGCATATGTAGACTTTTGCAGAATAAGAAAATCAAAGGTGATTCTAGAGTTTATGATTAAAAAATAGAGAGAGAAACAATGAAAGTGCCACGTCTAGTGGGGATTTAGAAAAACTGTTTGACACCATTGGATATGGATTTAACAACGTCAAATATCTTTAAATTTCAATTCTATGGATGTCCCAGATAACTAACCCGTACTTATATAAACATATATCAAATCATATTATAAATAATATGATATATAATATAAATTTATTCGGATTAGTTTTTAATACACTTTCAAGTTTTAAAAATGTAACTTCACTGGTATTCATAATGTTCGAAGACCTTCTGATTTTGTCGAATGTCATATTTTTTGCAAGTCTTATTAGGAAGCTAGTTGAAACAATATATATATATATATATATATATATATATATATATATATATATATATATATATATATATATTTAAAATATTAATTATTATAATTTCAAGTTTCAATTAATATAAAAGTTTTAGCCTTTATAATTTCGGTAAGATTGAAGTGAGCACCCCTTTTAGTTCTAGTTCATCATCAATACATGATTTTTTGTTGTGTGGGATAAAATGAAAAAAAAATTATATATTTTTTATTTTTAAAGAGAGCAAATAGTAAGAAATTAAAAAATATTAATTATAGATTTTTTAAATTTAGCGGTGCCCATTGTCCTCAATGTGTATCTTTCTTTTTTTATATTTATTAAAAGATAAAACATAATACAAAGTTCATATTTCAAAATATATTTTACATATGATGTTATAAGCTTATAATAAATCACACAACTAAAATAATAAAAATAATTAATCGTTTTTTTTAATTTATTATTTTAACTTATTTTAAAAATATCCAATAAAAATAATTAATAAAACTTGTTATATTTTTAAAATAATAATTAATCAATATTTTTTAATGTAATTAAAAATGATACATTTATTTTTTTATTTCATTTTTTATTTAATGTAATTTTTAATAAACTCATACTATGTATGTATATATATATATATATATCATAATCAAGTTAAAACAATTAATAATAAAATTTATAAACATAATAACAAATCTAAAACATAAAACAATTTAATAAATTAATTTATTTTTTTGGAAGCGGGTTGACCGTTTCCCGGGTCTGCCAAACCCCCTAACCCAAACGGGCCTAAAAAAGGCCAACTTGACCCGCCAATTTTAGTTGGTGGGGTGGGCCGGCCCAATGGGTTAGGCTGGTTTGACAGCTCTAGCGCTCACTCTCCTCTCCACATGATTACGAAGATATTTATCTGACGGTGTAGGATCCTCCACGCATCCATTCATTAATAGATGCCCATCTAATGGCACAACTTCATCCACATGGCTCGCCGCTATTGTATTTCTCTTAAGCCTCCAGCTATTGCCACTTCTTTTCCGAGGATGATTTGTCCACGTGTTTGGGAGTTGAATTGTCAACCTCCTATGATTTGACCATCACCTTGTAAAGATACATAGCAAGTGGGGCGTTGATTT